>MCFE01000316.1:0-97241 GCA_002104905.1 Basidiobolus meristosporus CBS 931.73 | reverse complement strand
TTATCTACTTCACTCCCCCATGAACCTGAACTCCAGTGTACTCTGGGATACTGCCTTAACTTTAGCTTAGATTTATTCATATTCAACTTAGTGTTTACTTTGGGAATCTTCTATTCCCAGCTGGCTTCTTTATTTGTAGTTAGACTTGTCTGCATTCAAATAAAGATTTCACCTACCTTGGTGACTTTCCCTCCCCCTAACCCTAACCCTAACCCTAACTATTTTTATTTTTTCCCATCCATCCATTAAATCACCTTTACTAACTATTTTTATTTTTTCCTCTTTAAATTAGTCAACGATTTGATTTTTTGATTGAATCTGACTCCGAATCCATCCATCCATCCATTAAATCACCTTTACTAACTATTTTTATTTTTTCCTAGGTTCTGACCTTGCGATCGTAAAAAGCAGTCACAGCGCGCAACCCTAACCCTAATTTTGATCCCGCCCATCAAAAATCACCCAAAAATCTCAAAAATTGAAATTTGAAGCTGAAACTCTGGATATGCCACCAAAACCTCAACAGGAGCCCACTACACCTGAAAGGAAGGTTCTTGATTGCTTTGACAAGTCTGTCAAGAAGATTTCTTGCCCCAACTGTGGAAACAAAGGAACTATCAGAAGGAATGGAAGAGCTGGCAGACTCAGGAAGCTTACTTTTCTCTGCAAATGCACCAGGAATATTGGTATCACTCTGATGGAAGACATGCTTGGCAAGCTGAAGACTCCCTCTCCTCAAGCACTCTCTCCTGCCCAGTTTCTGAACAGGCTTGCCTCCCCTGCTGCTGCTTCACCAACAAGAATTGCCTCTGTTACTGCCTTGGATACTCCTTCTCCTCCTGCCAGGATATCTCCTTTTGTGCCTGAATCTGCCAGTCCACTTTCCTTGCCTCCAAGAAGCCCACTGTCAATGGAGTCTATTCCTGCCACTGCTCTCCCAGATGCCAGCACTTCTACTGATGCATTTCTTCAGAGATTCCTTGCAATTGAGAAGAGAATTGCTGATTTAGAGGCTGCCAATACTGCCCTGGCAATTGAAAACAAGAGACTGGATGCCCAATGCAAGAAGCTCAAGAATGAAGCCAATACTGCCCTGAAAACTGCCAGAGATGCCTTGCAAAAAGCTTCCTTGGAGTGCCACTGCCTTACCACTACTGCTCAGCCCCAGCCTCCTGCTTCTGTTCCTGTTCAAGAGCAAGATCCTGTTCCACAGAAAAGCTACTCCAGTGTTTTACAGAACAACTGGATAGTGAACTCTGTTCCTCCCAGAAAACCTGCTTCCACTGCCTTCTCCCAGGTGACCTCAGTTCCTGCTTTAGTCTCTGCCTCTCCACCTGCACCAGCTGCCACCACCTCTACAGTCACCTCAGCTATACCTCAGACTTATGCAGGCAAGGTTCTAGCAAGAATTATCAGCACATCCAGCTCCAGTACTATTCAGCAAGACACATCAAGAAAACCTTCTACTGAGAATGTGGACTCCAATCTGACTACTGCAGCTCCATTGCAACACAGAAGGACTTACAAGCCCCCAGCAAACCTACCACCAGCTTCTACCTGGACTGTGGTGTACTTGAAGCAAGTTCCCTGGACTCCCATTTCCAACATCAGGAAAGCACTCAAGGCATGCAATATTCAGCTCTCAAGAATTGTCAACCTGGCCTGGAGAAAAGGGAAGATTCTGGAGGTTATCCTAGACCAAAACATTGCTGACCCATTTGTTACCTTTGTGGAGAAGAACCTTAACTGGCTGAAAACTGACTTCAAGATAGTGCCTGAAGAATCTGAATCCTCTGACTCTCTACTGTTCAACAAGCCTCCAGCCCATGTTGCCATTCTGTCTTTCTTTGCTGCCATCAAGAGACAAGCCCCCTCCTATGATGTGGCATACTTCCTCAAGAATCATGCCATTTCCCTCCTTGCTGACTTAAGTGATGCACCATTTGAAGAGCTCTGGGACTCTGCAGGTCACATTATCAATGCTGCCTCTGAAGAAGCTACAACCTCTGCCTGACTACCTGAAGTTCTGTTGCTTAACTGCAACAGCATACAGCCATCAAGACCAACTCTAGAAAGACTTCTTTCAAGATTTTCCCTCCTGTGTTTGATTGATGTCCAGCTACCCTCTATACTTTTGACTAATCTATATTGCTTTTCTACTCCTAGAACAAAGAATACCTCCTCTATCTGCTTCATCTCTTCTACCATCAATACTCCTCAGCTCTGTGTTCCTCTTTACTCCCCTTACTGTGCTGCTCTCCAGTTGCCAACTATCAGTCTGGTGCTCTGCTATCTGCCTCCAAGTCTTGCCCTTCAAGAAGTGCAAGTTATATGCCAGAAGGTTCAGCAATACCAACAATCTATATCAACACCTGTTATCTTGCTTGGAGATCTCAACATTCCCCATCCTGAGAACAAGACTACTCTGACTGCAAGAATGAAGCCAAGGTCTACATTCCTACTGAACTTCCTGAGAGAAAGCCACCTGCTAGCACTAGGTGCTCAATCTGAGAAAAGATGTGTTGACTGGATCTGCCCTTCTGCTGCTGCCCTCTACTTTGTGAATGAAGTTAAGCAATTCTCTGGAGCTGAGCTAGGATCCTTGAGAGCCTCTGACCATCCAGCCTGGTCCCTTTCTATGCAACCAGTTGTGAAGAAGAAGCTGCCAAAACTTACTGTGCTCACCCACAAAGCAACCAAGAATCAGAAGAAAGACTTTGGGAACTACTTGAAGCTTGCCAGTTTGCTACTTTCTCTGCCAGATGATCTCAACTATGCCTGGCTCTTTGTGAAGCATCTGATTCTGGTGTCTGCCTCCCTCTCACTGCCATGCAAGACTACTGCTGTTACCTCAAGAAAATGGGAATCCATTGTTTCAGCCCTGCAACAAAGCTACCTGAGTTTCCCTAACCCAAAAACAGAGAAACTCCTCCTGACAGCAATACACCACTCCAAGGCAATTCACCACACTCTGCATACTCAGCTCTGGGATCATATTATGAGTTCCTTGCCTCTGCAATCTTCCAACTCTATCACAAGAACAGTATCAAGACTCTACAGGGCAATGAGGCCCTCTTCCAGGAAGTTACCTTCAACAGAACAGCTGGCTAACATCTTCTTCTCTACAAAGCAGTACTCAACTCCTGGCTTTCATCCTGACTTCAAGACTCTGCCCATCCCACTTGCACTTGATCAAAGGAGAATCCATAATGTGCTCAAGAGGCTTCCCAACTCTACTGCTCCAGGTGTGGACACAATCTCTTATGAGCTTCTGAAGACTAGTACCAAGGCCATGTCTGCACTTCTGCTTCCACTGTTTCAGCAATGCTCAGCCCAGCTTTCTACTCCTGAGGAATGGTCCTTTGCAAATGTTCTGCCACTGTACAAGGGTAAAGGAAAGCACCTGGATCCTAGCTCCTACAGGCCAATATCTCTGCTGCCCACCTGCAGAAAGGTGTTTGAGCTTCTGCTTGCTCAGGAGCTCTACTCTGACTCCCTCAAATTTCATCCTGCACAGTTTGGCTTTGTTCCTGGCCTCTCCTTGGAATATGCAGTCATACTTAGCCAAGATCACGCTCTCCAGTGCAAGTATCCCTCTGTTCTGTTTGATATTACTAAGGCCTTTGATTCAGTTGACAGAAATCTGCTTTGGTCCAAGTTGCAATGCTTCTCCAGTACCTCTCTCACCCTCCTTGTCAGGTCTCTGTTTCTGGATCCACAAGCAAGAATTCTGCACCCAAGTGAGCAATCAGCTGTGTTCTCAGTTCCTAATGGAGTGGTTCAAGGTTCTGTGCTTGGTCCTATACTGTTTGCCATCTTCCTGAATGATTTCCCAAGACTCTCAGCTGACTGCCTGGTTACTCTCTTTGCTGATGACATCAGAATATCCTCCTCCAATGTGCAACAAGACTCCCAGACCATCAACCAGTATCTGCAGAAGAATAATCTCCAGCTTTCCATTACAAAGACAGTACCTTTGGGCTCTCCTATCAACTTGGAGAACTCCACTCTACCTGCTCAGGTTTCTGCTACATATCTTGGCTTTCCTTTCCTTCCTACTGGACTAGACTCTGGAGCACACCTGAAGAAGAGAATTATCCTGGCAAGACAGGCACTCCACAAGCTACTGGCTGTTACTCCTCCTACAACTTCAGCTCCCAGCTGCCTCCTTCTACTCAAGCAGTTTGTCTTCCCTGTCCTGTAATTTGGCTTACCACTTCTCTCTCTTACTTCTAGAGACTGCACTAAGCTTGACAAGTTTGCAGTATGGTGCATTACCTCCTTGGTGCCTCATTTGCCTGAATGCCCCTACAGACATGCTATTCTTGGTGCTTTTGGGTTTATGCCCTATAAGATCAGACTTCTCTACCTTAGAACCAGATTATACCTCAGACTTCACAACTGCAACAACCCACTGATTAAGGCCTGGAAGAGAACACACCACACAACACCTGACTCCTGCTGGAGAACAATACTTGGAGATCCTGAAGTCAAGAAGTTTGCTCACTATATTCTGCAGTCAGAAAAACCCAAGCTGGCCTACCTGAAGTACTTGACAGACCTTTGGCAGCAATATCTGCAGCAGCACACTCCCTTTATGATGAATATCAATCCTTATCACATTCCCCTCATTAATGTTGTTCACAAGTCATTCTTACCTCTCTTGCTACCCCCCTTCCCACTGAACAGTGTCTTGAGCACTGAAGAACTATCATCACTTCTTATTAACTTACCTACAAATTCCCCTCAGCTACACATTCTTGTATCAAAGCTACAACAGTAGCGCTGGCTTCTTTGTTTCAACTGAAATAAAGATTTCACCTGTTGGTGACTGTCTCCCCCCTAGCTTTCTAGGAATTACTTCAGATTAACTTGGCTTCTTTAGATACTTGTCATAAGTAAATAAAGATTTCACCACTTGGTGACTTTCCTCCCCTAACCCTAACCCTTCTCTTCTCCCTGCTAATTTTCCCACTCTCCCACCCCAACTACTCCACTCTTCTTATTTATTACTTCCATGTCTTTACCCAACTTTCACTCTTTACAGACTTCTTACCTTGAACAAAGAGTTTCTCTTCTTGAAGCTGAAAACTCAATGTTGAAATCTCAGATCCAAATTCTTTTCAAAACTCTTTCTGAACTTCACCCAGCCTTCTCCACTTCTCTTTCAGCTTCTTCCTTACCTTGCAACCCCTCAATTAGCTCTTCATCCAGTCAATCTGAAAATTCTCAGCAACCAGGAACTTCTACTACTTGTACTCAGACCTACTCTCAAGCACTTCAAGCTCATCCATAACCAGCTGCCCTTCCATCAAGACAGTCTCCTAAGCCAGTGCACTCTAAAGCCAGAAGAAGATTCCCTGTCAGCCCTGATACTCCTCCTACTGCTAACTGGGCTGTTTGCTATTTCAGAAATGCAGGGTATCTCCCAATATCAGAACAAAGAAACTACCTCAAGGACCTAGGTATTCATATGCCTAAGATTATTAACATTCAGTACATTGCCAGGGATCTCTTGGAAGTTATTCTTGACAAAGATATTGTTGAAGATTTTACAGAAGAAGTCAAAAATATGCTGGATTGGGGGCTCTCAGAGCACATATTTGCACATCACTTGGACATTCCACTCTTTGTGCCATTCTCTCTGGAAAAAGAACTCCTCAAAAGATTTACCAGCTTGTTGAAAAACTCTCCTTCCCTTCATGTCACAAATTTCCTCAAGAAATACTACAGTGAGCAAGCAGTCTTGCTACACTCTCCTCTAGACTTTGATATTGAGGATATTTGGGATACAGCAAAGTCCAAGTTTATCTTGTAGGCTTCCTGCATCTCAGATATTCATATTCAAACTTGGCTTCTTTATTTATTATTTAAATAAAGATTTCACCCTTTGGTGATGATCATCCCCCCCTAAATCCTTGAAATGCAAATTGGCCAGATTTGCCTAGTAAATTTGGCCAGTGATCGCCCAGATATTCCTCTCAGTTCCCCCAGTCTACTGGCCATTCCGGCCACAATTCAGCTACCGCAAACCAGTATAACTTAGCTCAGATATATTCAGATTCTCACTTCTCAGGCCTGGCTTTCCAGGAAACCTCTCTCAGACCTAGCTAACTAGGAAATATAGTACCACTCAGCCTCTCAACTCTTAGACCTGGCTTACCAGGAAGATATCTCTCAGACCTAGCTTTCTAGGAATAACTTTAGATTAACTTGGCTTCTTTAGATACTTGTCATAAGTAAATAAAGATTTCACCACTTGGTGACTTTCCTCCCCTAAGGGTGATAAGGGTTAGGAGGAGGAATTCTAACCCTAAGGACCAGAACCAAGAATGAGAGAAAAGTAATCCAATGGAATTTAAAGAGTATGGGAGCAGTATGGGGGATTGCATCCCCCAGACCCCCTGCTTTTTTATTCTCTAGGGGACTGCGTCCCCCAGACCCCCTGCTCTTCTGACCTTTTCCTAGCCCTTACTATAACACCTACACCCTAACCCACAATCTCCTATGAGCTTCTGAAGACTAGTACCAAGGCCATGTCTGCACTTCTGCTTCCACTGTTTCAGCAATGCTCAGCCCAGCTTTCTACTCCTGAGGAATGGTCCTTTGCAAATGTTCTGCCACTGTACAAGGGTAAAGGAAAGCACCTGGATCCTAGCTCCTACAGGCCAATATCTCTGCTGCCCACCTGCAGAAAGGTGTTTGAGCTTCTGCTTGCTCAGGAGCTCTACTCTGACTCCCTCAAGTTTCATCCTGCACAGTTTGGCTTTGTTCCTGGCCTCTCCTTGGAATATGCAGTCATACTTAGCCAAGATCACTCTCTCCAGTGCAAGTATCCCTCTGTTCTGTTTGATATTACTAAGGCCTTTGATTCAGTTGACAGAAATCTGCTTTGGTCCAAGTTGCAATGCTTCTCCAGTACCTCTCTCACCCTCCTTGTCAGGTCTCTGTTTCTGGATCCACAAGCAAGTATTCTGCACCCAAGTGAGCAATCAGCTGTGTTCTCAGTACCTAATGGAGTGGTTCAAGGCTCTGTGCTTGGTCCTATACTGTTTGCCATCTTCCTGAATGACTTCCCAAGACTCTCAGCTGACTGCCTGGTTACTCTCTTTGCTGATGACATCAGAATATCCTCCTCCAATGTGCAACAAGACTCTCAGACCATCCACCAGTATCTGCAGAAGAATAATCTCCAGCTTTCCATTGCATAGACAGTACCTTTGGGCTCTCCCATCAACTTGGAGAACTCCACTCTACCTGCTCAGGTTTCTGCTACATATCTTGGCTTTCCTTTCCTTCCTACTGGACTAGACTCTGGAGCACACCTGAAGAAGAGAATTATCCTGGCAAGACAGGCACTCCACAAGCTACTGGCTGTTACTCCTCCTACAACTTCAGCTCCCAGCTGCCTCCTTCTACTCAAGCAGTTTGTCTTCCCTGTCCTGTAATTTGGCTTACCACTTCTCTCTCTTACTTCTAGAGACTGCACTAAGCTTGACAAGTTTGCAGTATGGTGCATTACCTCCTTGGTGCCTCATTTGCCTGAATGCCCCTACAGACATGCTATTCTTGGTGCTTTTGGGTTTATGCCCTATAAGATCAGACTTCTCTACCTTAGAACCAGATTATACCTCAGACTTCACAACTGCAACAACCCACTGATTAAGGCCTGGAAGAGAACACACTACACAACACCTGGCTCCTGCTGGAGAACTATACTTGGAGATCCTGAAGTCAAGAAGTTTGCTCACTATATTCTGCAGTCAGAAAAACCCAAGCTGGCCTACCTGAAGTACTTGACAGACCTTTGGCAGCAATATCTGCAGCAGCACACTCCCTTTATGATGAATATCAATCCTTATCACATTCCCCTCATTAATGTTGTTCACAAGTTATTCTTACCTCTCTTGCTACCCCCCTTCCCACTGAACAGTATGTTGAGCACTGAAGAACTATCATCACTTCTTATTAACTTACCTACAAATTCCCCTCAGCTACACACTCTTGTATCAAAGCTACAACAGTAGCACTGGCTTCTTTGTTTCAACTGAAATAAAGATTTCACCTGTTGGTGACTGTCTCCCCCCTTCTACATCATATTTGCTCTAATTTGAAAATTTTGATACTTTCAACAACTTCGCTTGGTTGTTATGCCACGGATCAAATGGCAAGTCAAGTTTCTACTTTACTGAATGCTAAATTATGAATCATCAAGATACGTGAATAATATCGGCGTCTGACAAAATAATATCATTACTGTCATCCTGTCTTTCTAACACACTTTTAGCTTAAATGCGTTAGTATGAATGACGGTTTGTCACTGCTTCTAAAGAACTCGTATCTAGTTACAAATCTCATAAACCAAGAAGTTAAAAATGATACAAACTCGTCGAATCTGAGGATAAGCTGAGATATTGGCTGGAACATTTCAGTGACTAAGAATCATTGTGAATACGACAATACTCAAATAGCATGGATAGATACTGATGCCAATAATGATATGGAATTTCCATATAGGCAAGTCAACAAGGCATCCGCAATGCCTTAATGGGGATTTGATGAATGATTTCAAATAGAAGGTGAGGAACCTTCATGTCGATGATACATAGTCTATTTCAGCCAGCATGAGGCTGAAATGAACCGTCGGTTTCATACTGATCAGATGCAGCAAACCAACTCCTGATTGCGAAGTTTACCCTCAGTCACTAATTTCTGGCCCACATTACAATCTATATGTGATGGTATTAGACAACAACTCTTGGCTGTCAAAAATGCACGAACAATCTTGCTAGGTGAGGTCAGGCACATCTGATCGCTGATTGGATCCAAGCTACCCTCATCGTCACTTGATCCGGGCCAAGTTGGCTGATCACATTTATTTTGGGACAAGCAGCTCGCCTCCACTCTACAAATCCCCACATTCATTGCGTAACAAATCCAGTAACACAGATAAATTATCT
The DNA here is from genome assembly GCA_002104905.1 of Basidiobolus meristosporus CBS 931.73. Lineage (NCBI taxonomy): Eukaryota > Fungi > Basidiobolomycota > Basidiobolomycetes > Basidiobolales > Basidiobolaceae > Basidiobolus > Basidiobolus meristosporus. The sequence goes on along the minus strand of MCFE01000316.1, from coordinate 88,281 downwards.
CTTGACCTCTCCCATACTACAACCTTCGAATCTACCCAGAAAAGACAGGGATTGAGTCTGGAATCTGTCAGTTGGCCAAATTTGTCGACATGAAATTGCGAAGCATGAATCTATTGTTATAGCAGGGTTTGATGATTGCCTGTTTAGCATTAATGGATTATTAATTTGGCGTAGCCCCTAACCAACATCAAACATTACATGGACGTAATTCGCCCTGCGGATTCACAAATTGATTCCACCCTAAAATGGCAATCAGCTGATGCGCATGTAATCGTTGGTAGAAAACTGGTTGAAGAATGTAATTTAGTGTACATTGGATGGATCAAAGCTATAGAAACAGCCAAGTAGTATGCGTCGAAGTGCCACTAACCTGTTGCTGGTTTTGCATGTATCTTCCTAGATTGCGGGTATTTTGCTAGCATTGGTCCGAGTGCCTGTTTGTTGCTAGTCTGTGATTGTGATTGATATGCTCACTTGAACTCCCGTTCACCAACAGGGACAGAATTTGGTTTGAGGCTGTTCGGCAGCATGTGTCACCCAGGATTCCGATGGATGACAGGGGTAACGGGGAACCGGCATTCTCCATACCATTGAGCCTGGTGCAGTAATCTTAACTGCTAACATGATGCTCCGCTTCCACTGCTTATGCGGTTTCGTCAAAACGCGATCTCATTATTTCCGAGCCATCGCAACAGTAGGTGTCCGTGGAATGACGAGATGTAAAATCGATCCATATTCTTCCGTATCTCCCTTACCGCTTCCACCAATTATGGAATCCGGAATATTAGATCAAGTGACCCTAAATGAAACTATAAAATTATGGATATTATGAGAAATTCCACGAGACACGCACTCAATCAATTACCGTTGTCTACATGTATGGGTAAGGGGTAACGAAGACATGTATAAATCCAAATTCGATATGTGAATGACCCAGAAAATAAGGAAATACATTACCTTTTTCCTCGGATTGGTCCGCCATGACTTTAAGTGCAATTTACTATTCAATTTATGAAATACCCCACTCAAACATACACATAACACAAAAAATGCTCGAGTGGGCCCACTGGTGTTATATAAGTCTGTTGGGAATGCAATTTCAATGGATTATTTTACTGATTCTTGAATCAAGAATTTCTTTCCTTGACGCTTGTTGTACCATGAACTGTTAATTGTCACTCCTTACCACATTATCGTTTTTCTCAGCATTCAGTTTTCTTGTGTATCTTCTAGCATATAGCATAGCTAAATTTTTATTCGTTCGCCTTTTTATCTTTGAGCTATCTCCTTTTCTTAACCCCCTTCTGTCCATTCGTCAACCTCTCTCGAAGAGCTTTCCAAAATGTCAATAGCCATCGCAACAGTAAATGTGCAAGGTATGACTTGTCAATCTTGCGTGACAGCCATCCGCTCTAGCCTGGAGCCATTGAGTGGTATCCACCAGGTGGAGGTAAGCCTTGAAAACAATACAGTTGACTTGAAGTTCGAGCCGCAAGTCATCAATATACAAACTATTTTGGAAAGCATTGAGGATTGTGGCTTTATCGCCTCTCTACAATCGCAAGTTCCGTTGTCTAAATCAAACACCACTGTTCAGCTAGACGTTCAAGGAATGACTTGTCAATCTTGTGTGAAGGCTATCCACAACGTTCTGTCGCCAACCCCTGGTGTTATAGATCTTGAAGTAAGCCTTCCTCAGAACAGCGCGATTGTTACTTTTGACCAGGACATCATTTCACTGGCCGAAGTAATCGGTATCATTGAAGACTGTGGCTTTGATGTTAATAGCTCGCCTTCCAATATTTCCGACCCCTCTGAGCTCCATCAAACTGCTACCTCCGTTATTCCCATTGTTGGCATGACTTGCCATTCTTGCGTCCGTGCAATCGAAGACTCACTGCGGCCGTTAACCGGCATTGAATTAGTACAAGTGGATCTTGCAAAGGAACAGGCTACTGTAACATATAGCCCGAGCGCCTTGAGTCAGCAAGCCATTATTGATGCAATCGAAGATTGTGGATTTGAGGTGCCAATCAACACAGTCGAAAAGATTGACAAAGCAATGGGCGTCCCATTGGGCAACTTCTCTGCAGCTGATGACAAGTACAATCCCGCAGACATGATTCCGTTGGTGGATATCAAGTCGCATCAATTCAACCAAGATACCATACTCAGTGGCTCTCTGTCCATCCATGGAATGTCATGCGCTTCATGCGTAGCCAGTATCGAGCGAGCGCTAAAAGAACAAAAGGGAGTTGTGTCCATCACTGTTTCACTGCTCTCCGAACGTGCAGATGTACGATACGACTCAGATGTGATTGATATTGATCAAATCGCCAGCATCGTATCTGGAATTGGCTTCGAAGCTTCCCCACTCCAGACAAACCGCCAAGGCAACGTTTCGCTCAAAATATACGGCATGACTTGCGCATCATGCGTACACAGTATTGAGAAGGAAATCGGGAAGATGCCTGGGATTCTCAATATATCTGTTAGTCTTCCGCTGGAGACTGCACACATTGAGTTTGATTCGGAGATCACCGGGATTAGAAATATCGTGAATAGAGTGGAGGATATGGGATTCGACGCCTTGCTCTCTGATCTCAGCTCCAATGCACAGCTCGAGTCTTTAGAGAAGACGAAAGAGATCCAAGAATGGAGGAGGGCATTCTACCGTGCTCTATTTTTCACGTTACCCGTCCTTATCATTCACAAGATACTTCCACATTTTTCATGGGGACACGATATGATCCACTATAACCTACTCCCTGGCTTGCCACTTGGGGACTTGATCCAGATGAGCTTGACTATTCCCGTTCAGTTTGGGATTGGGAAAAGGTTTTACATATCCGCGTACAAGGCTTTATCGCATGGAAATTCCACTATGGATGTTTTAGTGATGCTAGGCACCAGCTGCGCTTTCTTTTTCTCATTGTTGTCGCTCGTAATTTCTGTGTTGCATCCAAAGCACCCTCAACCGTCAACCTTTTTTGAAGCCTCTGCGATGCTCATTACATTCGTTACCTTGGGGAGATATCTGGAAAACAAAGCAAAAAGCAAGACTTCCACCGCACTGTCGAAGCTAATTTCCTTAGCACCCTCTACAGCAGTATTATTGGAGTTCGACGCTAATGGTGACTTGGCTGCCGAGAAAAAGATATCTACTGATTTAGTGCAGAAAGGAGACATTCTTAAGATTTTTCCTGGTGAAAAAATCCCTGCCGATGGCGTAGTCAAGAGCGGCTCAAGCTCCGTCGATGAATCCATGGTGACTGGCGAACCTTTACCAATTTCCAAGAAGCCGGGTGAAAGCGTAATTGGTGGCACTGTGAACGGTATGGGATCGTTTACCATGGAGGCTACAAAGGTTGGCAGCGACACTGCTCTTGCTCAAATTGTGAAACTTGTCGAAGAGGCCCAGACGAAGAAAGCGCCAATTCAAGCTATGGCTGACACAATAGCCAGCTATTTCGTTCCTACTGTTATCGCTCTTGGCTTCGGAACATTCGTTGTCTGGCTAACCATTTGTTATACCTCTGATCATCTTCCACGGATGTTCTATGAGGATGCAAATTTTATTTATGTATGCCTGAAATTATGCATATCAGTCATAGTAGTCGCCTGTCCATGTGCCCTTGGGTTGAGCGTGCCGACAGCGGTCATGGTTGGAACCGGTGTTGGTGCACAAAATGGCATTCTCATAAAGGGAGGAGAGCCACTTGAGACTGCACACAAGATTACTAAACTTGTTTTTGATAAGACTGGCACGTTAACTCTTGGAAAACTAGGAGTCGCCCACTTCGAGACCACTGCTGGCGTAACTGCGGAACAGTTCTGGAAACTGGTTGCAGCGGCCGAAAACAACAGTGAACATCCTTTGGGACGCGCAATTGTGCTGTATGCTCAACAGGAGATGAGCGTCTCCACCACTGATGTGGAAATTACCGGATTCGAGGCCGTCCCGGGTCTAGGTGTTACCTGTCGCACGACCCTTAGACAAAACAGCAAAGTAATTGCTATCGGAAACGAGAAATGGATTTTACAGAACCGCTGCCATGTCCCCCAAGATCTGCTGGAAGCTATCAAATCATACAGACGCGAAGGCAAGGTAGTAATCCTGGTTGCCTTCGACACCGAGTTTGCCGGGTTCATTTGTCTCTCCGATATTATCAGACCTGAGGCTCGACGTTCCATCCGCGCTTTAAACAAGATGGGGATTAGTTGTGCTATGGTAACCGGTGATCAGGAGCTTACTGCACAATCCATTGCTACTGAGTGTGGTATCACTGAAATTCATGCAGGTGTCTCGCCAGCAGGCAAAACCCATATTATCAAGTCGATGCAGCTTGCAGGAGAAGTGGTTGCAATGGTTGGGGACGGCATCAACGATTCACCAGCCCTTGCTGCCTCCGACGTAGGTATCGCCGTTTGCTCTGGAACTGATATTGCTATGGAGGCGGCCAGTATTGTTTTAATGCGAGCAGATTTGTGCGATGTTGTAGCGGCCATTGATCTTTCTCGGGTCATTTTCAAGCGCATTCGAATGAATTTCATCTGGGCATCTGGGTACAATTTGATTGCCATCCCCATAGCGATGGGCTTCTTGCTCCCATGGGGTATCATGATGCACCCTATGATAGCTGGAGCTGCCATGGCCTTTTCCAGCGTCAGCGTTGTTTGTTCAAGCCTTCTCCTCAAGCTCTACAAGAAGCCACTATGTGAAGAAGAAGATGTTGCGATTACCGGAAGTGCATCACTCTCTGGCAGCTGGGGACTGCTTACTGCCATTGGCAGTGTTCGTGATAGAGTGTTCTCAACCTTCTCTCGCACATATACGAAACTTCCAAACACGGAGGCAGACTAAATGCCAATACTCGCTAAATTAATTATTTATTCCTTAGATTTTCTTTAGCTTTGCGTAGCACATAATGGACTGTCCCTCCTGAGCCCCATCACTTAATTAGATTCATCATCAATGGTAGGCTCTAAAGCACCAATCTATACACGTAAATCTGTGTGCTGTACACCATTTGTAGATGGTCAATAAAGTTTTGCACTTTGCTCCGGTGGAATATATATGTATAGAATAGGAATAGACGCAAAATGCCAATGAAATGTCAAGCATCAAAGAAATACGAAGCAAGTATGAATCAACCGATTCCTAGGAATCCTCATCCCACACACTTGTGGTGAAGGGCTCATCAGGTCAATAGATATAAAGAGACAGAAATCCACTTGTCAGCAACATGGTGATTGTCGGTATCTGTAAATGGTCACATTCCGATTCGTTGGCCATTTTTGCGTAAATGGGTGACTTGGGTCATTATTCGGATTAAGCTTGAGTTGATAAATTTGAGCTGAAATTCCGACAGATCCTCGGCAAATTTCATTTATGTATGATATTTATATGAGAAATATTCTGTAGGAATAGGACTTAAATGGGCCTGAGGCTTCAATTAGTACACTCTCCTCACAGTAGTAGTGTAGTTGCTTTTAGGCAGACGTGGGGTTTGTGTGGATGATCTACTAGGAATATCAGAGATCTTGGAAAATTTAATATTGGACATAATAAAAACGAATAGGAATTTCCTCCATGACCGTCACTAAATGAATTATTGATTTTCACATATTCCAATAGCAAATAGTAAACATCCAGTCTCTACAGAGGAAATATGCTCATCTAATCAATTCTTTAGGTCTTTCTAGCATATCAGCAATGTGGACCACTTGATGTCGCCTAGTTGCAGATTTTCCCCGTTGACCAATGAAGACAAGTATGGTATTTTGTCCAGTTGTTTCGCTTGGTTGGCCGATGTACCACTGGATGTTGATAACCAACTATCAGTGTAAAAAACACTGCGCATAATGGGTGATTCCAGCATCACCAAAAGAGTATGTTGGCACAACCCAGGAGGATGGGGATTGCTGCAGCATCACTTCTGTCAAAAAGATCGGAGGGCTCAAACTCGATACGTTCCACAACCATCAGAATCTACCAACCTTACTACCCTGCGCTACACAACCATTGTCTTTGCCGTCATCCTTTGCCAGGTATGTCAGTATTGAGTAATAGATTTGGTTCCTGGATCATCGTAAAGCTCTACAGGCACATTCCAATCGAAAACTGTCTCAATTTCGGCATTTGATCCTTTGGCAGCAGACCGCTCTCTAAAAATGGGGACCTGGTCAGACACCAGATTGGTTGACATGGATAGTTTCTATGCTGATGTTAAAGTGACCTCATTGTCGAATCCAATAAATACCCGGCGATTTGCTTTCGATCTCCAAACCATGCATAGTTTTCTCATCATCGTAATACTTCTGTATCCAACTCTCGTCGCCAGCCAAGCCACATGCCCGTTCGGTGGGATTCGGTTTGCAGCGAGCGGACTTACTCCTTTCCCACTCAAGCCATCTGTCAGCAACTCCTATCCATTCAACCATGGAATCATTCATAACGGGACAATCTATAACTTCCATAACTCGCCACAGCTCGGCCATACCTCCCTCGTGTTTCGGCCTACTGTTGCTGAGCCCATTACTTTCAGTTTTAACTCCACCGTACAATCCGTTAGTTTAGAGCTGGCCATTTGTGGCAGTCGTGGTACTGTCATTGCAGAGGCAACCTTAAGCAGCAATCAGAGCCAGCCAATTCAGACCAGATTATTGCAAGGCGTGCCATGCGGGGTGGACTCCCAGCCTTTATACTCTGATTCTACATATATAGTTCGTTTGAGTGGGCCACCGTTCGATGGTATCAATGTATACTACGACATACCACCGGCCGGCTGCTCCACAATCTCTGAGTGCTCATATGGTGTGGCAGTTCGCTCGCTAAATTACTTTTTGACATGTTAACTAGCCGTGTCTGGGCTCATGAACATATCCCAAATGCTTTTGTTCATCCACCTTCTATCATACAACATATTCCCTTATTCTTTCACTCCCTAATGCAGAGCCTATATGGTTGGGCGTGAGCATCAGTGCCCACGGCTTTTAGCCAACTACACTCAACTCTCCCCAAGCATATATTGTTTTCTACATAAAAGGCTTCATATCAACCTATCGTAACAATCGTGAAGGTGATTAATTTACCCACCATTGGCGCAGTGTCCAGGGTCTTTGGGTGGATATCGCATTAGGGTATTTCATATCCATTCCTGGAATTGAGATGACGTCATCCGCGACGTGACCTGGCGAATATCCTTTTAGAGAGTCACGGATTTGAAGAGTGGAATAATGGCGGCAAAATTCATCTATTTCAAGACCCAGTATCCATCCCGTCCAGAGTCACCAAATCTGATTTGCTTGAGGCAAGTGAATCAAAAATTTTCCAAGTAAAATTTCCGCTTGACATCCCCAGTACGGGCCAGCAATGGGTAATCCTGTAAGCAGAAGGAAGTAGATACAGCATTGGTGAGGTGGCTTTTTGATCTGGTTATAGAGCCGCATGCTGAGGGGTTTTTTATAAAGTGTGGGCATGTTAGGTGGGCCAATAATCAGCCACGGACTAAATGGGGGATTCGTCTTTTGTGAAACGATTATTGGCTGAAAGATCCTGGTAACCATGCTGTAGCATATACCCACGGTCAAGGATCCAACGTTTGAAATTTCTAGTCTGCTAGCTCCAGAATGTTCGGTAATCAATCTACTGCTCACTTGGCATATTTGCATATAAAAATGCTCAAGGTCTCTATGCCGTATACAGGGACAATGTACAAGGTGTCGTACAATGTGACTTCAATCAACACGTGCGAACTTCATGAGGCCTCTGAATGATAGTCCAGTTTATGTGCTCAAGCGGGCCGAAGTTAAACTTGATCGATTCAGGTCTATTGGGGCTCGTGAAAGCAAACTGCGCTGGGAAATCAAATATACGGGAACGTTTCCACCTTACGCTGCTCTAAGCCTTTGATTTGATTTGGAGCCCGAGATTAAGGAAGATATCTTTCGGGCACTGCCCGGTGATGCCAATGCAAAACAAACAGTAGAGATTTCTATGTGACATGTGAAAATAATAATTTCTACCTGTATTCTGTGAAGTGGAGTGATCGCTTCGCAAAATTCGAATGGATAGGTGTTTATGCTTCTATTGACTAGATCCTTCAGCGAATGTAGAACGGACTCTCTAGCTTGGGGTGAAATATTTAGATATACAAAAGTGGCAAGTGTAACGAGCCACACTCACACGCAATCATCGTCTACAAGGAATACTTAAAAGCACCTAGGGCTGACGAGCAATTGGAAACCTTGGTTGTTTATTGTATCCAGTAGTTCCATTGCTTCGATGGCCTCTCGACTTGCCTGGATTTCCGATCTCAACATTGATCTTGAGCCCACCGCTAAAAGACGGACCGGGATTGTTTGTACTGTGGGTCCCAGTACAAACAGTGTAGAGAAGATAAACGAGCTTCGTGCTGCAGGTGTAAATATCGTTCGTATGAATTTCTCTCATGGTTCATATGAGTACCACAGCTCAGTTGTTGCCAATGCTCGCGAGAGTCAAAGGACCTTTCTCCCAGAATTACCGATCGGAATTGCCCTGGATACCAAAGGCCCAGAAATTCGCACCGGCATTATGGAAAACAACCAAGACATCGACATCCAGACTGGCCACCAGATGATTTTCACCACGGACGACGAGTATGCTGAAAGATGCAATGGTGAAAGGCTTTATATTGATTATAAAAGCCTCCCGAAGGTGATCGAAAGCGGAAAGATCATCTATATCGATGATGGAGCCCTCTCGTTTGAGGTGATAGAAGTTCTTGATACCGAGGTCGAGGTTCGCGCACTCAACAATGGTACCCTTCGTTCAAGAAAGGGAGTCAATCTCCCGAGAACTGACGTTGACCTTCCAGCACTGTCTGAGAAGGATAAGGCTGACATCCGGTTCGGTGTGGAACACGGTGTCGACATCATCTTTGCTTCATTCATTCGCTGTGCGCAAGATATACGAGAAATTAGAGCAGAATTGGGAAAAGCGGCGGAAGAAATTAAAATCATAGCCAAGATCGAGAACTATCAAGGAGTGTATAACTTCCCAGATATCTTGTCAGAGGCGGATGGTGTAATGATCGCACGTGGCGATTTGGGTATTGAGATTCCCTGCGAGCGGGTATTCATTGCTCAGAAGTCCATCATTGCCCAGTGCAACTTGGCTGGCAAGTCAGTTGTATGTGCTACCCAGATGTTGGAATCGATGACCTATAATCCGAGACCTACCCGTGCTGAGATCAGTGACGTTGCCAATGCGGTCCTCGACGGGGTTGACTGTGTTATGCTTTCTGGTGAGACGGCGAAAGGGTTGTACCCGGTTGAAGCCGTTAAGACAATGGCTGAAGCTTGTCAACTCGCGGAATCTGTCCTCTGCTATCCTCAGATCTTCAACGAACTACGTGGGCTCACAAAAATCCCCACAGACATCACCGAGACAATCGCCTCCTCGGCTGTTAACGCCTCGTTAGAAGCGGATGCTGGTGCCATCATTGTGTTGACCCACTCAGGAAACACAGCACGTCTAATCTCCAAATATCGACCACATTGCCCCATCATTACAGTCACCCGTAATGGGTATGTTGCTCGTCAGGCGCATCTGCATTCTGGCTGCTATCCCTTCCTCTATCCAAAGCCAGCCACGACAAGTACTGATGAAAAGGAGTGGCTGGAGGATGTGGATGCTCGTATCGAGTTTGCCATTGAGCAAGGAATTAAGGCTAAATTGGTTGGTATAGGCCAGCCAGTTGTGGTGGTACAAGGATACAAGGAAGGGCTTGGCAACACCAACAGCATGCGTGTGATCATTACTTGAGCGCTAAACACTTTGGCTTGAGTCTGTACATCAGTAGTGTAGTTTGAATAAAAATCCTCGTTATTCGCTGATGTTCAAGAAGCTCGATCAATGAGAATTGGGTGTTGTGCTTGTGGTTTATCTTTCATTACTTGAATGCGTGGGAACCTGGCATGGATAATCAAATTACCACCTACATTGAGGCTAGCCAAAAGGGTTCGCAGTTTTCCATCGATGAAGATAATCAAGGGACCAGCGCATCTTCGGTGAGCCAATTAGAAACGGGTGGGGGCGTTCCGTTATTTATTCCCGGTGAGAAATAGGTTTAATATATGGAATATAGAAATAGTAGTGACCCTTTGATACTTAACCTCAACCACAGCGATATCGAACTGATTATCAAGGTTTCGTGGAAATCAATCTTATTTGCTTGCTCCCAGTACACTCAGTTGACGAATTATGTTAAATACCATTTTCGGTCCCACCTGAGTCTTCGAAGAAAATGAATAGAGTCCTCAAGAAAGGAACAATCAACGCCTACCCGTGGGCCGGTAGATACCTCAATGGTCGTGTGAATCTGTCGACCATAGCGCAAGTAAGACTCCCAAGACCGAAAAGCTATGAGGTAAACAAGTGTTGCCCTATCTACCCTAGCACTTTCGTTCTGACTGCAGTGGGTCCTTCTTCCTGTAGAATGCTGTGGAAGATCTCAACTCTTTGCAAAGCAATTTGGCCACCCTGGAGAACATTTGGAAAGCCAGAGGCCGTTTGAATCAACGCAGTCTTCCGGAGATGATAAACTTGTGCGAAAGAATAGGCTATCAGGTATGGTTGGTAATGTCCCTTCCACAATCCAATCTATTTAAACTCACCTCTGCAGGTTGAAGACTTCGACCGGTTAAACGTTATCCACGTTACTGGTACCAAAGGCAAGGGTTCCACTTGCGCTCTTTCCGAGTCAATTCTCCGAAATATGCATGGGGATAAGCATATAAAGACTGGTAAGACTTTTCACGAATAAGCTCAAATTGAATTATGAAATTAATCCAAATTCGCATTAGGGTTGTTTACCTCGCCACATTTGATCGAGGTGCGCGAACGCATACGTATCAATGGCTCACCGATTGATAAAGATAGCTTTACGAGATACTTCTACGAGTGCTGGGAACGATTGGAGGAAACCAGGGTGAGCATTCCAACCGTACGTCTTTGAAAAATGATGGAATCTAACCCAAGCCCCATTACAGGACAAAGCCCTAGACGATCAGCCAAGTAGACCGAGTTACTTTCGTTTCCTAAACCTTATGGCCTATCACATCTTTATGCAAGAGAAGGTTCGTTTAGCCACATCCTGAATCAAACAAAGCATCAGGTTGACGTTTTGCCTTAGGTGGATGTAGCTATCTTAGAAGTAGGTGTTGGAGGCGAATATGACTCTACAAACATTGTTCGGAAGCCTGTTGTGTGTGGGATTTCAGCACTGGGTATCGATCATCAGGCGGTCTTGGGAAACACTATTGAAGAAATAGCTTGGCACAAAGCTGGAATAATCAAAGTAAGGTTCAATCAGTTTCTCTGCTCCACAACCTCAAGCTCAGCTAGGATTGCTTAGCAAAACGTTCCCGTTTTCACTGTCCCCCAACCTGAAGAAGCTATGAAAGTCATTGAGAGAAGAGCGTCTGAGAAGAACGTAGGCAAAATATTTACTGTAGAACTAAGTCGATCCAAGTCAGTGCATTAATTGACTCAACTAACCCCAGGCGCCTTTGCATGTGATACCTTCGCATGAGGCTATTCAAGGCTTGGACAAGATCTCGATCGGTATGTGGCTCTTCTCTATGTGATTTCAGCAGTAACATATGGACTCATCCGCATTTCCAAGGTCTTGCTGGTAGTCACCAGTTATCAAATAGTTCACTTGCCATATCGCTTTGTGATTCCTGGAATAGAATACGAAAGTGTAACGTGAGCCCTGAGACTGTACGGCCGCTCAACTCTGTTCCCCAAGAGTTCGTCCCTGGCTTGAAAAATGTTAAATGGCCAGGACGTGGGCAGATCCTGGCCACTCCTGGATTCACCGAAACCGAATGGTATCTGGATGGTGCACATACCATGGAAAGCATGAAAGTAAGCACCATCATATGGTCCATATTGAGACAAGCCCTAACAACTGTTTCTTAGGCCTGTGCCGAATGGTTCTCAAACACAGTTGATCACGAGGATAGGTATGCTACACTTAAACCTCACTGCTTTTGATTGAATCACCATTGATTCAGTTGCTTTTGTAAAGCCCGGTTGAAAATATCCTGCTTTTCAATTCAGCAAACGGCCGAGACGGCCTGGCTCAGATCAAGTTACTTTCGGAAATCCAACAAAAGGTGAACTTCAAGCATGCAGTCTTCTGTCCGAATCTAACCCATTCCAGAATCAAGTCCAGTGGTAACGTGCCCCAATGTGACGATTTAGATGGTGGGAGATTTACTGACAGTCACATTTCTACTTAGCCGATTCCAGGAACATCGTACTAAAGGTTGACCAGGAGTTGTCTACACAACGAAGCCTGGCAAATACTTGGACCTCCATGACCAATGAACCCGACCAGCACCACGCCAACTTGTTTCCTGACATTGAGAAGGCCGTGAACTGGATCTTGTCAGGCTCTAATCCAGGCAAGAAAAAGCGTCGCGTGCTAGTTACCGGCAGTCTGCATCTGGTGGGGGGAGTTATGACAGTCTTGGGTGCCGAATGCACTTGAATGCCGAGGAATCTGTGTATTAGCGCTGTTTCCCACGGCTTGTAGTTTATATGTAGCTAACCTTCAAGAATGCTCCATCTCGTAAATTGCTTAATCTAAATAATCATACTAATAGAATAAATGGTCAACCATAAACAATGCCCATGGTCAGTAGAAAAAAGTCATAAGAATAGTGTTATGTATCTTTATTCGAGACAGCAAGCACAAGGCCCCGGGAGAATGGTGATATAAATAAAAACGAGGGTACGGAGCTTCAAGCGTTCATGTAAGTAGCAAAGTCAATCTCCTCCGGTAATTCAGGAACCTTGACTTCGAATCTGCTCTGGACTTGGTTGAGAATTTCCAAGTCGCTGTCGGCACCAACAAAGGTAACCGCGAGCCCTTTGGTACCGAAGCGACCAGCACGACCCACTCTGTGCAGATAGGTGTCGGCACCATCTGGCATGTCGTAGTTGATCACAATGTTGACCCGTTCGATATCTATACCACGTCCAAAGATATCGGTGGCCACCATAATACGCTTATTAAATTCCTTGAAAGTCTTGTATCTCGCAATTCTTTCTTCTTGTGGCATCTGGCTGTGGATGCAGATGCTGGGGAAGTTGCATTCGACCAACAGTTTGTTAAGTTGGTTGGCTCTAGCCACAGACTTGACGAAGATACAGACTTGGTTGAATTCTAATGTATCGAGAAGGTCGTTGAGTTTACGGTTCTTCTGATCCTCAGAAAGTTTGATGTAGTATTGCTGCAAGCCATGAAGAGTCAGTTTGGTTTCATCATCGACGTAGATCTCAAGAGGGTTCTGCATGAACTTCTTGCAAACTGGTCGGATCTCCTTACTTAAGGTGGCACTGAACATCATCACTTGTTTGTGATGAGGGGTGGAGCGGAAAATCTCCTGAATATCACGACGCATATCTGAATCATTATTAGTAGATATTTAGACCAGAGAGGTAGAGGCTGCTGTACCTAGTTGCTCAAGCATCTTGTCACACTCGTCAAGAACAAAGTGCTTTACGCTGCCAACCCTAAGTGTCTTATCTTTGATCAATGCCAGCACTCTGCCAGGTGTGCCAACCACAATGTGAGGACATGACTCGCGATCCTTCAGAAGATCGTGATCCTTCTTGACGCTAGTTCCTCCATAGAACACTTCAGTCTTGATATCGGGCATGTACTTGCTGAAACGAGTGTACTCATTCTTGATCTGGAATGCCAGCTCACGGGTGTGGCAAAGGACCAGAACTGCCACTTCTCCCGCGACTGGTTCAACCTGCTGCAACGTGGCCAAGACAAAAACGGCCGTCTTGCCCATACCGGACTTGGCTTGGCACAGGACGTCCATACCAAGAATGGATTGGGGGATGCATTCCTGCTGTACTAATTATTCCGAGGCTTAACGTTAATCGTCTACAGCCGTAATGCGTTATGTATCGTACCTTCAGAGGGATGCTCGAAACCACAATCAACAATGGCTCTAAGTAGCTCTGGCTTCAACAGGAAGTCTCTGAAACCAGTGGAGTGAACACCAACGTAGCTACCTTTTTTATCCTTCTTGTCCTCTTTGTCGGCCTCTTGGTCATCCCCTGTTGCTTGGGCTACATCAGCGACGGCAACCTCAGGCTGGATGGTTTCCTCGTCTTCTTCGTAATCGATAAGGTCGTCGGCGTGGTCTGCCATGTTTGGTTTAGAAGCTGCTAGCCCGGATGAAAGCGGAAAAATATATCAATTGACCGTACGAATAATTCACGAAGACAAACACAAGTAGAACTATTGAACCAATCGGAAACCACAAGTTTGCATTAGATCCCCAAGTACTCGTCCGCGTTCATAATTACAAAGGTGGACGTGTTTGAACAATATTGTAGGGAGATGACACGTCCACCACACTTTGATCTTGTGGGAACGTACATCTACATACATCGCATGCTGGCTTGTCACATCATCATATAAAGTAGAGGGCTCTTTCTGCCTCAAAGCAGGATGCGAATCACACAAAGTGCGAACGAGCAACTAGGGATCCCGTGTGACTCTAGGAGACCAATCTCTTCATATTCTTGGTGTACGACTTTACCTTGGAAGTGGAGGAACTAAGCAAAAAGGTACGAACTATTGAGACACTCTGAATTGGGTAATGTTTTAAAAACCACCGTCTACAAAGAGCCAATTAGATTTGGGTAAATAGGAAAAGCATGTCCTGGAGCTAACAAATGTGCAATGAATATTGAACGCACATAACACACCAAACCATTACAGGATCTATGATGTTTTGATCCAGCCAACTTCCAAACTACTCTGGAGGAATTGAGATGGGGTGGCGTGACGTGACGTCTACGTAATGATCTCCACCCATTGCGATGCCAGAATGATGTTTACCGTCAAATACATTGATGTGGGGTGGTGCCCTCTACAATCGCTGGCGCCTCAGGCTTTGCCAAGCCGGATATAATCTTATCAACTCGAACACTCCACTTCACTTGGATCACTTTAATGGGTTGCATATTATCTTTGTAAATCAACAAATGGTATTGATCAAGCCTGGGATCGCGGTTTTTGGAGGGAATTGAGGTTGAAAATAAGAACAAAATCTGTCTTGGAGAGCGTCGAAGGCAGGGTATATTTATTGCTCTGAGAGTTGAGGGCGTGACCACACCTTAATATGGCCACGTCTACATGTGGTGATGATGGCGTCCTCCCGAAAGGCGACTGAGTTCAGTGGCTCAGAATGGACACTTTTAGCCTAGAATATACGACACCACAAGGCGCAAGGGATTAGAAAATAGGACGAGCTTCAAGTGTACTATTGAACAGTACCATGACGGGTTGCAAGATAGCAACATCGGTTTTGGACAAGGCTGGATGAACGACCCCTTTTCGCTCAGAATCATCTTGCTCATCGTTCCTTCGCCTGGTTGGGGGAGGAAGGATAAAGGGAACACTTCCTCGTCTGATATTGGAGTGCTGTAAACAAGCGTCAACACTGGCTTTCGTAGGTGAAGTGCGAAATAAAGATTTACCTTGGGTCTATGAAGAGCGTTGACCGAGAAATCCCATAAGAGGAGTTTTGTGTCTTCACCAACGCTACCGAACCTATAATTTTTCTCATCACAACGCCAAGGATCAAAAGCAACCCCGGTTACCTAGATAATTTAGCGGTTAGTAGGCAAGTCAACTCGCCCGTATTATGCGCTGCATGCCTACCCAGGACTGATGCCCCTGGCATCTAGCAACAATCCTTTGCTCTCTAAATGCCCAAATCGTCACAAGATCATCTTGTCCACCAGTCTAGTTCAAACGCAGAGAATCAGTAGAAGTCAACATGTAAATAAACATGGATACAACTTACCAACACATACTTCCCATCAGGACTCCAGCAGACACAGGTGAATCCACCAAAATAGCTATGATATGTATCATGCAACCTAATATATACGCCAGGTCAGTCACTATCTATGTAGCTCGAATGTGCTATTCAGCCCAACCTTTCATGAAAGAAATCTATGATTCTAAGACATCCGTCCATACACACCACTGCGATATGTTGACAATCTGGTGAAAAAGCGAATGCTAGCGAGAAACGGTACTCGGGTCAGCAGCAAGGTCAAATCCTAAAAGCGCACTTGAGTGATACGAACCGGTCACCGCCTTTTTACTAACTTTCCAATGCCAGTTGGGGTTGTGCTTGTTATTTTTGGTCTTGATGATGTGGAGTCTAATGAGGATGAGAAGCTGGGTTAGCGTAATCCGACTATTGTTTGTGCCAACGATATATGTGAACACTGACGGGTCGTCCTCGGCTACTGGGTTGGGTACGAAGCTCTGGTCATCCTTTTCTTTATCGTACACAATAAGTGAGCCATCCTGATGGGAGGCCATAAACAGGTTCTCAGAGCCGGGCATCCACTTTATGCTGGTCACTGGACTATTGTTGATGACTCCCTAAAGAACGCTCATCTGTCAGAGGAAACACCAAGGAAGGGCAGGATGTCTGGTAGGCACAATACCTGTTTGTTGATACGAATATACTTGTTACTTAAAGGATCGAACCACATTATATCGCCCGAGGAAAATCCGATAATTATATCCAAATGGCTACTACTGCGCGTCAACATGTTTACGTCGTGACAGGTTGGGTTGGCCTTGTTGAAGTTGATACGCGACAATGGTTCCTATCCGTTTGCTTGAGTTAGTGATAGATGTCTATGCAGGAACTCGCATGGGTCGCTTACCTTTGGCCTTCCGAACAAATCGCACCACAGAAACGTTTTCCCGACATTGAAGAACAGGTAGGTGTCTTCGTTGGTTCTACTGGCCAATATCTTGGCGATGTTGTCGTTGGTGATGATTCGGGCGACAAAGCTTGAAGTGGTCTTGGTGATGTTGTTCTTCGTCTTTTTCCTTTTCACCGTACCGAATAACGAGGAGAACCCTGCCTCTTCCGGGGTCACCCCTCCTTTCGCAAAGGGGGACTGTGATATGTCGCTCACGTTCGATTCTCGTCTGGTCAGGCTCGGCTCTATATCTTCGATTTCGTCTGATTTGGAAAAGTTCGTGAACATGTCACCGATTTTTTCGCTCACACCACTGTCGATGCTGCCAAACTGCGTCCTGTTGGAGCTCTCTTTGAACCTTACGGAGACTAGCGATATTTGGGTGCCGTATGTGGTACATGGCTGCAGCTGTTCAAAGAAGATGCTTTCTTTTAGTGAGTACTGCCCTTCGGCGGCAATAAAGCAAAGGCACTGCTGGGCGGAGTCTTCCGTTTTGGACATGAGGACGAAAGGATGGTGTAGGGTAAAGAGTAATCAGACTTCGACTATTCCGAGAAGCGAGGGGGTGATATTTTCAGGAAAGCGAGATATATGTAGGCTCCGACGAGTGTATGAAATCTACAATTGCGAGAAGGGGGTGTCGCAAATGACTGATACGAAACAACCAAGAAGAAGTTCACGATATGGAAGTCCAGGTGAAACCTTCGCTTTCAAATACAGGAGGGTATGGACGTTACAGAGTCACTACAGAGTGGAGCTCGATAACCGAGAAAGAAAGAACAAACGAATTCTCCACGCAGAATCTGGCTAGAAATCCTCTACACTCGAGTCGACTTCAGGGATATGGCCACATTCCCATCAAATGATGAAAGAATTCGCCATTTTTGCGTGGGTCTCCATAGGTTCGAATTCGGCGTTCGGTCGGAAATTCATGGCATATTCTTTGGATGGATCTAGATTGTAGTAATGTGGAAGTTACTCATCTGTATTTAGCGCATTGATTTTCTTTATCCGCGTTAATTGTCACATCACCAATGCCCATGTCAATCCGAACGGCTGGCCACGCATGCGGAGAACTCACTCGCTCTCCACACCATGTTCAACCAAGCCCACAGAGGCTGGTTAGGATCCAGGTGCCGGGAGTGTGCGCTGCGACGAACCGGTTATGGAGCGAACGGGTCGGCAGGAACCCCTTCGTTTGCACAGATTTGGCAATCCAGAAAGTCTGGGTAGATTGCGAATTGTGGGTAATGGTTGACGAGCGCTTCGCAAATAAATTACCGGGGCAGGTAATCCGTGTTGGTAAGATTGGCGCGGGGTTGGGGGCCTCGTTGGTGAGATGGGGATGGGTAACTCACGCGACGTGGTCAAGTTCCGGACCTTTGACGAGCGTAGTGCTTGACCGATCCATTACCAAATCAAAAACAGCGTAAGGAGCACCAAGTTTCACCTTTAAACAATGAATTCGGTAAGAATGTACACTACGCTACCGCAATGACTTAGGGGAAATGGCTGATTCACTTTAACTCAACCCCTCCGTTAACGTCCGAGATTGGTGTTGGTTTTCCGGATTTTGGATAGATTCGGAAGTGGAATATGCATTTTTGAGGGACTGGCCGATTTCCGGCGAGTCAAGTAGATTGCATAGCTGTCACAACCAAATCGTACATTGCATCAACTATGGTGGTGCACATGTCGGACAGTTTCCAGGAAAATGGTTTGACGAGTGGTGAGTGATTTTGGTGTTCGATAGTGGTTTAATATGAAGATCTCTAGGAACATCATTGAATTGTACATTTTTACAAAGCCTTAGTAGAAGCAGCACAGAAAACTATGAAATAAATTGAAAAGCGAGGTCGAATCAAGCGATGGTACAACAACTACATAGTGCTGCCCCTGCTGGTTCTGTTGATGTGTTGAAATAACTGCTGACTAAATTTCTGAAGGATAATGCTACAGGGCACGAACAACTCACATTGAGAAAGACAATCAAAATCCAACCGGTAAATCTCAAAATCAGACGACCTTGCTGATTTGAGGAATTATGGAACAATGAAGAAAACTAGCCAGTCATGAAAAATAATTAAACAAGAATGCTATAGTGACTAAAACAACCCAGGCAATAGTTGGATCCATGGTGCTCCTTGGCTTTGGAAGAAAACTATTCCTACATCCAAATGATATCGAACTATCAGGTAGAGAAAGGCTTAATGAACTGCAGCGGGGAGAGTTGCCCCCGCGATAGAGTGCCCATACAGATGTATGACCCGTAGTGTAATTCTAAATGCCAGACAGTAATACAGAACCGCTCGGGAAAGGCATGCTAGAAGATACAGCAGGAATGGATATATGTGAGCGACTCCACAACAGAAGTGAGTGTATGCTTTCGATGATATGTTCATACCTAGTGTCTCAGGGTTATATGCGTAGATTGCTCTCGTCTTACTGGAGCAGCTCAATTCTTGCATTCCCGAGGTGTTGCGTGAGCGCAATTGCAGCTCGTGTTCATCAAGAAGAGCAACAACTTCAGCCTGCGATTGCTCCCGAGCCAAGTCGATTGCCGTCTGTTGATGCTTCGTTTTGGTGGTGATGGCGGCATGGGCTGAAAAGGCAGTCATTTTAATATATGCAACTGGAAAGTGGATACTTGTAGTACGAATCTCACCTTTGACCAAGGATTCTACGATATTTAGTTTTCCAGTCCACGCAGCAAAGTGAAGGGCTGTGGAGCCAGCTTGCGGGTTAGCAGCTTCACCATGAATCTCTGATACTAAGAAACACATACCCGTAAACCCATTGGAATCCTGACAATTAACATCTATACCTCTTTTGATGAGGAATGAAGCCAGCTTTTCAAGACCGCCGAGTGCAGCAAGATGCAGCATGGTGTGCTGAGTCTCATTCTAAATCACGCTAGGTAAGAAGCGTCACTCCGCAAGCAACTATCAGACACGACCAACCTTTAGAGACCAGCATGGTTGATCTTCCATAGGCCACGAATCGAGCTCTAGGAAGCAGTTAATAATCAAACTCTCAAGCTCACGCAAATTGTGATTGCCCGAAAAGTGCGTTTTGCCACCAGAGGAATTCGAATCCTTCTCGCCTCCATTTGAATCACCAGCGATTATTCTCATAGCAACCTATAGTAAAAAGCCTTTAGTAGGGAATGAGAATGGACCTAGATAGGTGTCTTCCAACCTGTCTAGCATCCTCGAGCTTTCCTGTGGTCTTCAACCCTATCACTTGTAACGCAAGCTCCATCAATGCGCGGTCGGTTTCTAGAGTAGAATGTCAGTATGTGACCCCTTTGAGAATTATACGCGGTCAAATACCATCAATGTAGGTAAATAAAACGACACCATCTTCGCAAGTGCTATCAAACTGGTGCTCTTTAAAGGATACCACGGCCGGGCCTGGTGAAGGCGAAGGAGGGAGGATGCAAACAAGGCTGTTGGGCGACCAATAATGTGTACCGTTGGCGGGAGTGGAGCCAAACAAGCAGGTAAGCCCCTCTATCAAAGCATCAGCACGTTAGCAGAATCGCATATATCAGGGAAAAGTGCCGGATGTACCGTAAAAATCGCTTCCAAGTACTGTAACCTCTACACCACCATACATGGGACCTTCGGCAGGCACGACTCGGTTAAGTCTTGGCCGTCCGCGAATATTTAGAAGCTGTGCCTCTACCGATTCGGCGGCTGCACTCTGCATCGACAGAGCCTCCTCAAGTTTGGCAGCATCATTTTCACTAGCAGACTCTTGACCAAACGTGGTGATGCTTTTGAGGAATTGATTTTGTATCTCTTGCGCCGTCAATCGCGGCAGATTCAACCTGGATTGGACGGATGACAAATTCAAGTGATGCGAGCTACTAGACCCAAGAGACACCAAATTCGTCGGTGATATAGGTGGCGAGATTTGCTGAGGTGCCGATAATGAAGTAATTAGAGAGGGTGACATCACTATCGGCGTGGGGGCCGGGCTTGGGATGGCAGAAGGCGTACTGTGGGAAGAGTCAGTGCTGGCAGCTTTAAGAGCCCGATCATATTCGGCTTTACGGAGCTTGCGATTGCTCTTGAATTTGGAAGATTTGTGGTCGTCTGTGATCATAATAGGAGGGGACATTCCAGTGGCGATGACCTGGTTATTATAATCCTTCATCACGAAGCAAATACTTTGGCAAAATGTAAGCTACACAATCGGAATACAAGGCAGAAATCTGGGATACGTTACCAGAAGCCGACTTTCTCATTATGATGTCTACAATAGCAAGTGATTCTAGTAGGCAGGATGGTATCGCCACTACTGAAATCCACCAACTCGTTACAGTTGAAGAGGAGTATCTTTCGCTGCTCCAGTTGAAGGGACTACGATAAGCAGAATCGGGTTTAGGAAAATCGAGCAGTCACACTCTTGAGTAAACCCGCAATACCTTTTCATCATCTAGGTCCATCGCTGCTGGCTTGCTTGCCTCTACAGCTGTGTCCCCCGGTTGGGTAGCTTCGCCCGCGAGCTGCTTGTTAGCATTATTTTGCTGATTCTTCAGCCTATTCTCCTTCTTACGCTGAGCTCTTTTACGCTGTTAAATCAAGGTATCAGAACACTCGCCGACGCAAGTCGGTTGAATTGAAGATATCACCTCTCTTTGAACACACCCTAAGCATGTTAGAACTTTTTTGGGTGCCTCGCTGGCACAGATGACAGTAGCCTCCAAATTGAGGATTCCCCGATCAACAATAGGTAGAGTTTGATCTAAATGTATGTTGGTGAATAAAATTCCCCCGTGGCTACGTTGTGGCTCAATACTGACCTCTAGAATTTTTTCTCTTGAGCTTTTCTTTAGCCACCATGTATTCAGGCAACCTCAAATGCGACCAAAGTGGCACCTTCTCCCCCTTGTCCGTAACCAGTTGCAGGCAGAGCTTGATTTGGGTCTCTACACGTGACTTCGCGCCTGTCTGAGGGACCCCTAGGACACGAATCTGTAGGCTGGAAGCAGCGTTTAACTAAATTGATCGACATCATGATATCTGATGAGAATAGAGTCTCACCCTTTCCCATGCATATCCCCATCGACTGAATGCTCCTCGTACTTCTCGAGCGGGTTTGAGCCCGGACTGCTGGTGGTAGTATCTGGTTAGAAGATCGATTGCGTGGTGGGATGCACAAAAAAGAGACAGTTTACATTCTACGGTTCAAGTAATCAGAAAAGTTCAAACATTTTTGGGCGAGCGCTGGAGTATTCTGCGAACAATGTTCAACATCAATCAATCATTCTCTTAACCACTGGAAGTCTGCCAAGATACTCACATTTAATGATCCAAACAATTGTGAATATAGGGAATATGTATCACTAGGGCAAACTGCTATGGCCTCGGTGGAATCTTTGGATGCTTTGGTGTTGTCATTCGTCGCTTTGCTCTCTTTGCTTTCAGCCGGTGACTTCGAGACGACATCGCGAAAAGACACGGTCTTCATTGGAGAGTTTTGCATTTTGCTATTTTTCCTCTTCATGGAAGTATGTGCGGCACTCTTCAGCGGTGAAGGGGGTGATGATGTCGCCTTGGTGGCTGGTGACTTTGGGTTTTGGGAGGCTAATGATGGAGAAGTCAGCGGGGTAGTACCTTCTGGTGGGGAGGGTGCGTTGGACGTTGTGAAGAAAAGTGTGCTCTCGGCATCAAGGGTTTCCAGTTTGGGATTTAAAAACATATTATCGTCGTCACTCTGAGGCAGAAGGTAATCGATTATGAAGCTATCGGTATCCTTAGGTGAGTCGACGGTCGAAGGAATGGCAGAGCAGAAAGGAGAGCCGGGTTTCTCTGTTGGTGCTTTCCGTGACAAAGACTCTGCATTGTTGTTTGGCCTGTCTTGCTCAATGTGCATAAGGTCTGGGTTCGAGGCCATTTCGTGGAGAATAGACCCGAATAGTCTCGGCAGGAAATACGAAGTAGAAGTGGGTATGCTGTACTAAGCAGACCAGCTTGAGGCTCCTGAATTTAGTACCTCAATAAGCAACTGTGTAGTAGGTTTCAACTCGCCTTTACGTATCAGAATTTGACACTCTAGAAACTCGCAAAGCCGGAAGTTGAAGCGTAAATGTGCTGATGCTCGCGGAATGTGGGGAACGTTGAATTAGATGGAATAATATTAGATGTGTTGGACTGCAAATCCGCTTGGCGTGGGCAACAAACAGAACCTTAAGACAAGTTTAAAAGCGATACTCAAGCGTTTAAAAGGCGGATAGCTGGCTAGTCAAATATAGTTTTTGCAACACTTCCCAAATACGGGACCCGAGTAAATAGCCTCGTGAATGCGGAAAAGTCAAATTTTGTTTTAATAAAATGCTGTACCTGAGATGCTGATTGGAAAAGAATGAAGCTACGTATCTGGTCCGGGAATCCATTTGAGTATTTGAAATAGCAAGACAATTGAGTTGCTCCAAAATAAAAATCATTGAGATTTGATTATTTTACTCAACAATATGTAGGAATCGAATGCAGGTCCTCAAATCCACCTCAGTCGATGTGGTCCGGTCTGGCCCGTGGGCTTAAAACGAGTGGGTAGTGTTACCGTGATTTTACGTGACCGGTTTATGGTAACATGGTAGGTTCTGTCTAATTTCCATATTGACAAAATACGATAATCAAATCACACCACAAACGAGCTACCGATATACAATATGGAAAGATTGATTTTCGCACTCACCATGTTTATGGCAGCAGCAACCTGGTTTTTGGGTACACATTTTGCCATATCCCCTTAGGCGATAGCGATGCGCTCGCATCAAACAGGTCGAGCGCCTGCAAACCCTGCCCTTTTTTATCGGTGGTGCATTGGGTGTATCGCTCTATGGATCCACATCCACCAACACCGATGGCGACCAAGCAGCAGATGGTTGTTGAACGATTTGCAAGTACTTGGACGCAGATATCTGAATCGGGCTTATGACCCCATCCATCCAATCACATCCTTTTCATAATCAGAAAAGGCATCTCCAGTGGCAGAATGAAAGCAATGATGGAACCATCGATCTGGGGCGTGTGTGAGCGGGATTCCAGAGTTGCCTCTGCACCATGGCAATGTGCCAGCTTGGGCTTGGCATTGTCGGCTTCCGTGTTGGCGGCGTGATGCTCATCTTCAGGAGCAAGCGTCTCTTGATTCTGCTGTGGAGTCGTACTGAAGGAAGCGATTGGTAGACACTATCCGGGTGTTTGGAATGTTCCATAAACAGATAAAGTTGTCATGGCAAAACCGATTTTTCAGAGCCTATTTCCAGGTGGGCCACCACTCCTGAGCCATGCTGACACACCATGGTTTGGCCTAGCAGGAATCTCGGAAGTGTAGAATCTTTGGCTCTATCGATCAATCAGTTATGCCAAAAGCTAGTTCTCTCCGTGTCAGTCATTCCATATCACAGATGTGCCTGAATTGATTTATCCAAATCGCAATGATAACGAACCACGCATCCAAATATGGGTGTTGCCCAATTCGATAACGGTGACTAAAGTGCAACCTCAAGAAAAATATATAAATAGGAAGATGACCGAACACGGCGTCATAATCTGTTCCCTACTACTTTTCCATTTAAACTCTCCATTCAAGCATATCGAGCACACTCAATCCCTAATATCATTTACCTCGTTCATTGGCATTTTCGGTATGGATTCCAAGCTTCTTCAGACAAGCTCGCTGGTAAAGCAGTCAACCAATACGGCAATCCAAAAAAACGAGGAGCCCAAGTACAATTACCGGGGATTGCTACTGACCGACCTATCATCCGCTCTGGTTTCCTCGGCCTTCGTTGCGCCGTTGGTTGCAATCATCGATAAGTCGGTCGTTTCGAACGCCAGCGGTCGTCAGAGTCTTAGCGACGGCCTACGAGCGGGGCTTAAGGATTTGTTTACTGCCCCGCATAAATTCGTCAAGCAGCCAACGTTCATGATCATGTTTGCGGTATACTCGGGCACCTATGCCATTGCCAACTGGACCGAAACTGTTTGTAACTATTATGATAAGCCATGGCAGTTTCCGAAATTCGTTACTTCCTCCGTTGCAAATATTGGTCTAAGTTTGCTGAGAGATAAGCTGTTGGCGCAATGGTTCGGATCCAGCGCCAAACCCAGGCCGCTCCCCCCACTTTCCTACGGATGTTTTATTGCGCGTGATTGTTTGACTATCGCCGCCTCTTTCAACCTTCCACCGGCGTTGGCCCCGTGGATTCAAGGGCATGTAGGCTGGTCACGAGATAACTGTGAGATAGCTGCACAACTCATCACTCCTGTTGGGGTTCAGTTTCTTTCCACCCCACTCCACCTAACCGGCCTGGATCTATACAACAGGCCAGAGGCAAGTTCGGCTCAGCGAATTGCATTCTTAAGAAAAGAAACCGGGCCGTCCACTGCCATCCGCATGATTCGCATCCTTCCGGCATTTTCGCTCGGTGGGGTGGCCAACAAGTGGATGAGAATGAAGGGGAAGGAGTATTTTACAGAGAACTGAGCATTTACTGTAGCCAGCATGTCGGATGCGCCCTCCAGCCATGAACCTCACCGATGCACACACCCCACGGCCTTCCAGGCACCCCTCCTTCTGCTTCCTGACTTCCACAGAACCTGTATCTGGTGGTAGCCATCTCCGTGCAATCCCAGCTATTTCTGAAATAGGCACATTGAATCCACGCAATACCAATCATACAACGCATACACTTAATACTCACATTTACTCCAATTGTACACCTTAATAAATGGTAATCCTAGGTCTAGGTCAGTGATACATTGAAACAGATTGCAAGGATAATCAGCGAAGGAGGCTTTTCAAGTGATAGGCAACGGTGACCACAGATACTAAAAATCCCTATCAACGGCCATTACCTATCAGAAACTAGATCCTGGCCTATTTCATATGATATCAATTAATTCCTCCGCCCGGTCTAGTCAAGCTTTGTTTTCTAGACAGATTTGTCGAAGAATATGATTGATATCGTGGATGGTGCCAAATAAGTTGCCATGGGATTGGGACTAAATACTTACATCAAGTGGTGAACTGGTGGGCGATTCCTATTGACAATTAGCTCTGGATTTCTCACCGAGTCAGTGGCGATCCCCGAAAATCCTCCACCGAGTCTGGAATTCCAACTCGGTAAGCGGTATTTGGATTGTGATGTGGATTGAGGAGTGAGCCACACTCCTCACGAGCAAACTGGTGAGAACTTAGTAAGAGCGTTAAGTGGCTAATACACAGCTCAGCTCAGCCCCGTATCTGTCAGAAGCAGAGATGTGGCACATGGTGATTGTGAGCTTCACAGGATTCGAAAAATACGTTGTATGACTACCATCAACGAATTATTGACGAAAATCCCTGTTGCTGTTGTCTACTGGGGCCACTACCGGTTGCACCAGCCAACTCTATCTGGAACGATGTAACGAGAGCCGTGGGTGATAGCGTACCACCTCTCGTGAGTCGCGAGGCAATTGATGATTGGTTCTTCAGCGCATGAGCATCTTCCATGTAGATGAGATAATCGAGTATTTGAGCCTTGCAAACCCGAGTAGCCACATAATATGCAATGTCGTTTATGGTGTTCCCAGCATTGTACAATTTATGCCTCTGCTGCTTGTTATTTAACTGATAGGTGATTTGGATGCTCGTGAGCATTGCATAGTGAAACAACTGCGCTGTATGCAGCATAATCCAAGACTTAATTGACTTCTAGATAGAATGTTAGAGTGGTCCTATTATTCCAACGGACTATTCCCCATCATTTCTATTAATACGAAAGCTCCCTATAGTTAGGTTACCACCGGAACACTCTCCCGTGATTCGCTGCATTGTCAAGTGATCAGCCCCGCTGATCAATCGGTGATGATTGACCGCCGCCAATAGATTAATCGATGCACCGAGGAGTCATCGGTTATTAACCAGCTGAAGGCGATGTTTCGGTTTTCTCTCGCACCTATGGAGAGCAATGTTTTTACCAGGTTGATCATCCATCCTATCCATTGGGTCATTTGCGGAGGCTCGGTAAACGAACCCCGGGGATATTGGTTGACTCTATGATTACGTATGGTTATGAGTGGTTCAAATCGCGAATTCGCCCACTACGAAGGATCCGTAATCATGGATAAAGTGACGGTTCAGAATTTCAATAACGTCAGTGCTGGTGATTGGATACCCCATCCCTTGACAGATGTACTTGATGTGAGTTCCGATTGTCTACAATCATAATGCTTGAAGCGTGACCTGTAGGTAGGAAGCAATATGATAGTCAAAGATCAAGCTTTGGTGATGGCGATTGGACGGCTCGAAGTAGCCTCTTTCATGGGACCTTATGAAGCTGAGCCCGCTAAACCCGCTCAAGATATAAAATAAACCCTTGTTGGCCGGTTCATCATCCAAACGTCACCTTTCTACCTCTTGAACCCTCTTTACCAAAGCCTTTTACGCACATTTTCAGACAAATGGAGAGCAGTCGTCTTTCTTGGATATCCAGACTAAACATCGATGTCCAGCCAAAAGCCAAAAGAAAGACATCGATAATCTGTACGATTGGCCCGAAAACCAACAGCGTCGAGATGATGAACAAGCTTCGGGAAGCTGGCATGAATATCGTACGTATGAATTTCTCCCATGGTTCCTATGAGTATCACGGGTCAGTTATTGCCAATGCTCGTGCAAGCAAAGGAAGCAGTCCAGTCGGCATCGCTCTGGATACAAAAGGGCCTGAAATCCGAACTGGGCTATGTGAGAACGATGTCGAGACTCCGATCAACGCTGGTCATGAAATGCTTATCACTACCGACGATAAATTCAAGGAGAAGTGTAACGGGGAAAGGATGTACGTGGATTATAAGAACCTACCGAAAGTGATCGAAAAAGGCAAGATTATATATGTTGACGATGGTATTCTTTCGTTCGAAGTGCTTGAAGTTGGCAGCGATGATGTCAAAGTCAGAGCATTAAACAACGGGAAAATATGTAGCCGAAAGGGCGTTAATTTACCGAAAACCGACGTGGATCTACCTGCACTCTCCGAGAAGGACAAAGCCGATCTACAGTTTGGTGTTGAGCAAGGCGTCGACATGATATTTGCCTCCTTCATTCGTTCCGCCAAGGATGTTCAAGACATCAGGGCCGTGCTAGGGGAGAAAGGGAAGCACATCAAGATCATCGTGAAGATTGAGAACTACCAAGGGGTTTATAATTTCGCTGAGATTTTGAAAGTAACCGATGGTGTGATGGTCGCTCGTGGTGATTTGGGTATTGAAATTCCGTGTGAGCGAGTGTTCATCGCTCAAAAATCAATCATTGCGCAGTGCAATCTTGCTGGGAAGCCAGTGGTATGTGCTACTCAGATGCTCGAGTCGATGACCTATAACCCAAGGCCCACGCGTGCCGAAGTGAGTGATGTTGCTAATGCCGTTCTGGATGGTGCTGACTGCGTGATGTTGTCTGGTGAGACTGCCAAGGGCGATTATCCCATCGAGGCGGTCACTACCATGGCCCAGGCATGCCAGCTAGCTGAATCGGTTATTTGCTATCCACCACTCTTCAATGAGCTCCGTGCATTGACTGCACGACCAACTGATACTACCGAGACAGTTGCATCATCCGCTGTCAATGCCTCGCTAGAAGCCGACGCTGGTGCCATCATTGTGCTGACACAGACCGGCAACACCGCTCGGTTGATTTCCAAATATCGCCCGGTTTGTCCAATCATTACTGTCACCCGAAGCCCAACTGTGGCGCGCCAAATACATCTACATTCTGGTTGCTATCCATTTGTCTACGACAAGCCCCAGGTCAAGGAGTCCGACCCTAGAGAGTGGCAATCGGACGTTGATAACAGGGTGGACTTCGCCATCGAACAGGGTTTAAAGCTCGGCCTCGTCCAAAAAGGACAATCCGTAATAGTCATCCAGGGCTTCAAGGAGGGTATAGGGAACACCAACAATATGCGAGTGATTCAAGCTTAGTATCTTCTGCTGCGAAGAAGCGCGCTGTAAATGGTGTTTATATCTTGTAAAGCTTTACTGACTCAACCGCCCAACATTACATTGAGTCAATGACTTGGCGCCTATGGAAGGTGGCATAAGCCTGATGCGAAATAAAGAAATATATTATTGGAAATTATGGGAGATAAATATCGGATTTTTTTTGATATTCAAGCTATCTGAGATTGGGGGCATGATGGCACTCCACGACCGTGGTTGATGGCAGAGACCTATGCATTTGGGAGTTCTCTCTTGTGTAGATTTTGATATCGTGTTGCCGAGATATGCCTCTCCATTTTGAAGTAGAGAAGGAGGAGGAAAGAATCCGCCAAGGTATCCTCAGTATTAACACCTCGAGGGCTGTTTCAGATTTGCAAGTGGACACTCCCAATTGCCTTATGTACAGCCACCGCGGCACTACTCCTCATTTGACCCCAGACGTGGTCCGCTCGGTACCTATTCGCGGGATTCAGGTTGCACTTTGCCAATTGTAAGCTTGGGTTGGGTTTAGTTCCTTAGATTTATTGCTAAAGGTAGTTCCCGTTGCATAGGTTTGATGAATTTCCACCTCTTTCTGCTACCTTTGAGCCTGGGATTCATAAATACTTGAACCTAGAGGTAACAACTGCATCTGAGGCTTTCGTACCTAGAATCCCACCAAAAGTAGATATTTATGTCTTTATAGGATTATCTTATATTTGTTGATATGTTGGATCCTTCTGAACTCGAGGAAACTCCCTTCAACGGAGAGAAATACATTTCTGTAAAAACCTACGGCGGTATGCGTAAGGTAAACGGCTATCCATCGATGCGCCAAGAATTTTTACTCAGCAGGTGCTTAGATCACTCCAGAAGATTACCTAAGAACCATCAATGCATACAAACCCGATATTGCAGCAGCTCTGGCAGATATAGTCGTCGACAAAAACCCTACCGCCAAACGTGCGCGCAAATCTGTAGACCGGTCCTTGCGGTGGTTGGATGCGATTATAGCGCAGAAACAGGTGAATGTTCAAGCAGACTGCAGACAAATCGAAGCTAATGATGAACCCTGCTCAACCCTTAGGAAAGCATCAATTTATTTGGAGTATTGGTCGGTTCTCAGTATGACCGTGAGCGTCAGAGGTGTGCTGAGGAGGTGGTGAAAAGAGATGTCGATGGTATTGGTTGAATGGTGAACCGCTCAAGGAATACGATAACTGAGATTTGTGTTCCTAGGCTATATCCTTGAAGCCCGTAGCTTCGATGTGTCTAATGAGGAGAAAGAAAGGCTGCTTAAAATTTCCCTAGATCATCTACCCAGAGACAAGCCGAGAGTTGGCTATGGTTTTAGTGCACCAGGTATCTGTGCCACTTGCGGTGCATTATTGTGACTAAATTAACACAATTGGTTAGATGACATCTTGACCGGAATCACCTTGGGGATAGATCTGTTTGATTCCTCCTTCCCTTATCATGCTACTCAAAAAGGGCTTGCGCTAATATTCGAATTCGGCAATCAAGATGCTGGTTCTGGGGACCTTACTTACGATCTCAACGACCCCAAGAACAAGAGCGATCAACAGCCCCTTCTTGAGGGCTGCCGATGCTTTGCGTGCCAAAACCATAGCAGATGCTATACCCATCATCTAATTAATACCCACGAGATGCTAGCATCTATTCTGCTGATGGTCCACAATTGCCACCATTATTCGCGTTTCTTCCAGCAGATCAGAGAAAGCATTGGCAACGGCACGTTCAAGCAAAAGAAGGCCAATTTCTTGCAAATATACTATAATCTATAATCCAGAATACGTCCTTAATTACTGCATTCTCCCTAGACGCATTTCTGAGAGCACACGAATTTAGTATCCACCATAGCTCAATATAACTCTTAATCATTTATCTGATCAATATGCCGAAATTTTGAAGCGTTAATAAAGCGTTGCTTATCTGTGGGAAAGCATCAACATGGATATATTATCGATTAAGCAGGAACGCTTGTACACAGCTTTCGAAGGCCTGCTCGATTTTAACCCTTGAAGAAGCTGACAACGTAGACAGGGACAGATTTGGCTAATCAAGTCAATTATGGATATCGCCTGACTCAAAATAGAACTCCAGCGAGCCATTGCATACTTACGGAATTCAAGTGGTAATTTGGTTGTCGCCATGCTGAATGGAACAAAGCTCTGCGATTTCCAGCTGGACGAATGGTGAACCAGTCTGGCTGCATGAGACACCCACAGGGTGTGTGGTGCACAGCTGCAATGGCCGAGCTGCTTTCCCTGGCTAACGCTCTCATCTGACCATGAACCAGCTCTCCATTTGGAATATTGACGTAAGTTACACTGCTCGGATTGATCTCAAACTGGAGAAGCCATCTGGGCCTCATTCATTGACCACGTCTTAATGCTCGTCAATAAATATGGAAATCGAAAGAGTGGGGTAAGATTCCAGTCAAAGAGTAGCACGGGAACTGCAAGTGCAGCTTCAGGATGGATGGAGTTGCTTCTACGACGAATTCATTCGCTATCTCGCTTGGCTTTCCTCATATGGCCGGGTCGATTTAAACACCGCATTTCCTGACTAATGTTGCCACCCGAGGTAATCAGCCATCGACCCCACAATGGTTATCATCCAAATAGGAACATATTGAAGAAGTTGCAGAGTGGCTGAACATCACATGCTCGAATCCAATCTTGATCACACTCAAACAATCGGGTTTTTCGGATGGGAAATTTGGAAAAATACCACTGGCCCTGGTCAACCATGGGTGATATTAAATTGAAGGAAATCACCGAATGCGCGCTACCTCAGCATGCCCATATAGAACCCCAGGCGCCGCCTTCTCAAAACGGATATGAATTCTCGGGGTTACCTTAGGGATGAGCGTGTGAAACCCGATCAGCCTGGTGATAACGGCAACCTGGGTTGATTGATTCAGCAATATGGGCCATATATATGGAAAGCGAGGTGGTGATTCGGTGCCAATACGAGTTCAATCGCTTCGTATAGAAAAGGGAAGGAAGCCAATCCACTTCCTGCGGCGAATCCGTCATGGGATTTTTCGTGCATATTTTCCACGACAAATTTTCCTCCCTTTCTTGGATGGAATCAATCAGATTTCTTGAACCGCATCCCTTTCACAGGATGCATCTCTCTGAAGCCAAGTCGCCTTTCTCTCAAACCTGTTCGGAGCACCAGCCACCCTCACACCAACTCCTGCGCAGAAGCACTCCGCCTACACGGACGGACGCCAGGTACAACCTGGCTATATGCGGCTGGTAGGGCAAGGTATCTTCGTCCGCGAGCCGTTGGGCGAGCAATCCGCTTGCGAGAGAAATCCTTCCAGAAATAGAAATGGCCATTTAGCGTATTACGGGAATATCGTTCCGGTATATGCGAGCAGCAATGGAACGAAATGCATCGAAATGATAAGCCCAACAGGGCAAACTGAACCAGTTGGTTGGACACTGCATGTGTTGAATATAAGCTTATTCGCGGAGACACCGGTTGGGTTGGGATGTCGGTGAACAGGGCCCAGCGAGCAACAACAGCCACCTTCGTGGCATCCGAATAGTGTCGTCTGGCGGCACCCTGAATAACTCCGAGGTTCATTCTCTGGAATGTTTAGCAGAAGCGGGTTCGATTATTTTGAGAGCTCCCCTCGCTTTCATATGAAAATCCTTTTCTGGGCGGTGATGTTGTAAGTAATAATTAATATGTGTGTACGTAGGACTCAGTGAAACCTTCCTAATTGGATCGGTCATTTACGAAGCTCCAAGAGCAAATAGGCGTAGAGGATGAACTGGTGGTGACGGCTGTTGTACAATGGAGATATCATGACGTTTATTGGTCGCATCGTAGCCCTCTCGAAATAATACAGACTCCAAGTGGAAAGACTCCACTATATAAGCACGAGCCCCTTCAGAGGCCATGTTTAATCGCCTCAGTTCACTTGTGGTATATCCTGATAGTCTTCTAAAATGCCTTCATTCATTGGTGCAATCGATCAAGGAACCAGCTCTTCTCGTTTCCTCATCTTTGATCACGAAGGAAAGGTTGTCACTTATCATCAAGAAGAATTTGAGCAACACTATCCTCATGCTGGGTAAGACGATCCATCGATCGCCACCGTTAATCTGGCTGCTAACATCTCGTCTTCATAGTTGGGTTGAACATGATCCCATGGTCATTCTGGGCTCCGTCCTCACTTGTGTCGAGGAGACCATTAAGAAGATGAAGGCTATGGGCTTGAATCCCGAGGATATCAAAGGTGTCGGCATTACGAACCAAAGAGAAACCACCCTTGTGTGGGATAGCGAGACCGGAAAGCCACTTCACAATGCCATTGGTACAGTGGGAACCCGTTTTCTGCTGCGTGGAGGCTTAAGCTAACGAGAATATTCTATTTCAGTCTGGTCCGACACCCGTACCAAGGAGACCGTCAAGAGAATCATCAATGCCCACCCTAGCAAATCCAGCGATTGCTTCAGAGTGAGTTCTCATATATAGCGTCGGCGATCTTGGCACGCTGCTGACCATTCCTTTTAGAGCATCACTGGCTTGCCCGTCTCCACTTACTTCAGTGCTGTTAAAGTCAGATGGCTGTTACATAAGGTCCCCGCCGTCAAGGCAGCTAGAGAAGCTGGTACTTTAAGAATCGGCACTGTTGACACATGGTTGATTTATGTAAGCCTACTTCATGGAAATTGATCCCTAGTCTCCCTTAAACTGATCACCATTGCTTGCAGAACCTCACTGGTGGTGCCAATGGAGGTATTTTCATTACCGATGTAACCAACGCCAGCAGAACCATGTTCATGGATATCAATCGGTTGGAATGGAGCGACGAATTATGCAAAGCTTTCCACGTTTCCAAGGAGTTCCTCCCCAAGATCGTTTCCTCTTCCGAGGTTTATGGGCATGTCGCTGATGGTCCTCTCAAGGGGGTTCCAATTGCCGGCTGCCTTGGTGATCAGCAAGCTGCCCTTGTTGGCCAGAAGTGTTTCAACGTTGGTGATGTTAAAAACACCTACGGCACTGGCTGCTTCATGTTGATGAACACTGGCAACGAGGCTACCCAATCTACCACTGGCCTCTTGACTACTGTTGCTTACCAACTTGGCAAAGACTCCAAGCCTTGTTACGCCCTCGAAGGCTCCATCGCTGTTGCGGGTGCCGCTGTTCGCTGGCTGAGGGACAACCTTGGGCTGATCTCTGGCAGCCACGAACTTGACGAACTCGCTTCCGAAGTTGAGGACAATGGCGGCGTTTACTTTGTTACTGCCTTCTCTGGACTCTTTGCTCCCTACTGGAGATCGGATGCTCGTGGATGCATTATGGGCCTAACCCAATACGCCAACAAGCATCACTTGGCTCGTGCCACATACGAGTCCACCTGCTTCCAAACCTATGCCATTCTGAACGCCATGCGCAAGGATAGTGGACAAGATATCAATGTCATCAAGGCTGACGGTGGTCTGAGCAAGTCTCAGTTGTGCATGCAGTTCCAGTCCGACATTGCTGGGGTCCGTGTCGAGCGCCCCGAAATGAAGGAGACAACCGCATTGGGCGCCGCGTTCGCTGCTGGTCTAGCAGTTGGCTTCTGGGGAGATCAAAGCGAATTGATGAACATCAACAACGACAACATCTACAGCTTCACCCCATCCATGGACACCGTCATCCGTGACAAGCAAATCAACGACTGGGAAAGAGCCGTTGAAAGAAGCTCTGGATGGCTCCCACGCGAGGATACTTCCTCTGACGACTCGGATTAATCGCATCCACGAGCTGGAGAGATCCCCCAACCCACTTCACTGAAGTTTGTTTTTTGACAAGTTGCATCTGCACGTGTTTATATATCATATTAGTACCCCGTTCCACCTCGTCCGTGACTTGATATAATATCTGGTGCTCCTAATTTAATAAAGCCCAGCAGGGGTGGTTATGGTTTAGAGGTATCTTTCGTTGTTTCGATCTTCCAAGTCCTCAAGTCGCCGAACCCAACACACTATTTGAGGGAAGTTCGAGATGAGTTTTATTGGGCTACTTAGATAGATGAGCGATGAGAAACGGAAAGTTCGCCAGGTTGCTGCTGGGTCAGGCCAGGGTGGAAATGGAGGAGTTTGAATAAAAACAGTCGATAAACAAGGCTATCGTGTGGGCAGTACATTGAATCCAGGGTATCTATTCACGGGAGAAATCGTGGTTCTTTCTTGGTGGTTGCGGTCTTGGGCCATGGGGACGTGATTGCTGAAGGTTTGGGGGGTTGGCCATCGAGATATGCTGGTGTTGATGTAGGTGAGGCCCATAGAGGCGGCTCAACTCTCTTTGCGCTGTATGATCAAGTTGGGGAATAGGTTCGAATTCGTCGTGCATGGTATGTCTCGTATGCTCTCCGTAGGAAGTCATACAATCTTCATCTACATACCACGATGCAGTTTGCTCCTGCGCATGATCCCGCTGAAAGAAAAGGTTCTTCTCCGGGCGGTGGTTTCCAAACTCTCTCTGCGATCGGTGAGTGTTGTAAGGATGGTAGTTGTCCGCATTACCGGTTAATGGAGAATTCCAATGAGTTGGTGCGTCCACTTTATCCTGGCGCAATCGACGTCTTTCATAGTCTTCCCATCGACGCAGGGTTATCTTGCTTGAATCGAACACTCCATCCTTCTTCCCATGATCATCATCCTTCGTCTCTCCCGCGACTTTACGTGTCTCGCCCCACGAGAAATCGTCAAAGTGCCAGTACGCATACACTGGAAGGATGAAGTTCCAAACAGGCAAAGCCACAAGGTAAATCAACATCCATGCGATATAGATTAATTTCCGGGTGGTAAGCAGGATCAGAACTGCGGGCAGGAAAAGGATGAGAATCAAAAGGATCAAAGGATAATAGCTAGCTGCATCAGTAAAGGTGGTTGTGGCAATGGAGTATATCAATACGTAAGTCATGATGATAGCTACTGGCAAGGATACTGTGCCAATCAGCTCCATCACCACCACGAATTGCATAGAGAAGCAAAATGTACCGCACAGGTTGCGGACTAGCACAAGCTCCATGAGATTATGAATGGTGGAATTGATCCAACGACGACGTTGGGATAGCAGCACGTTGAATTCGTCCGGAACCACGGTTTTACATATCGCTTGAGGCATGAACATCATCTTTCGGTTGGGGAAGTTTCTTAACATCAGGGTGGTCAGGAACCGATCCTCCCCAAGTAGAAGTAGGTTCTTCTGGTGCAGTGTTTCGACATCATTTTGGGAATATTCCTGTACTATCTCTGGTTTGGTAATGATCGGAACCCAATCGCTATCTCCTTTACGTGCCTTAAGCCGATACATGCAAAAGCAGCCCGGTAAACAAGTCACACCTCCAAATACCGATTCAAAGCCCTTGCCCAGGTGGTGGGAGATGTAGTATTCAAAGACTTGGATCGCGGTTACCCACGAGTCCCGTTTGTTGGCAATCTTAGTCTCCCCGCAAAGCCCCATGATCATCGGATCGTTTATCATGCAATTGGTGAGTAATCCCAAGGAATCAGGGTAGACTTTGGTATCAGCATCTACCATCAGCACAATCTCGAAGTAGTCCGGAGTGACTCCAGTAAGGTGGTGTATCTTAGTAAAAAGATCGTAGTCTAGAGGAGTCATACGATCGTTGAAGGTGACACGACTGAAGAAGTTCATGAGGATCAATTGGGAGTCTCGTTTCCCGCGGTTTCCCGCCTTAGGTTTAGTCTGCTCCTCAGGAGCCCCGCACTTGACGACCACAACAGTAGGGACGCGATGCCCTTCGTGAACGAAGTGCCCAGCATAGACCTTGGCCATATTGTGCTGTTTTGCTCCCGACGCAACCGCAATGTAACTTTGTGGTTGGGGATCAGCGAACTGCGGATCCAGCTCGATCATATCTACGCAAATGTCCGGTGTGCTTCTGTCATTGCCACTTCCGGTGATCATTCCATCGGCAATTACGAACAATAATTTGTGATCGTCGCTGTAGTCTGTAGTCGCAAGGCTCTCAATAGTGCATCTTAGTGAGCTTTCCCCTTCGGAGTAGCAGGTTACCAGAAGAACGGTAAATAGATCGCTGGGATTGAGTTGGATCTGCTTTACTTCCGCATTATAGCCTGCATTCGCCCACGGTGCCGATTTCGATCCAATGATATGTCTGGCCTGTTGTCGAGGGGGACGAGCAAGCTTGAAAGAGAGGAACCAATCGAATATGACGGCCATGAAGAAGCGGGTCAATACAATCCCAAGGATGATCACCATGGAGATGACGAAGAACAGTTTCACACCGAAGCAACCGGGCGTAGCTTTGCTAAGATATCCGGCGAAATACTTCCCAACCAAACAGGGAATCGAGGCGATCAGTTCGGGCTTTCGAAGAAATATTCTTGTGGCATCGATGATCCTGTTGTCAATGGCCTCTCTAATGGCTCGATCTACGACATCATCCGGGCTCGCAGTAGGGAAAGCCTTGAGATACGGCGTAAGGTTCAGAACATGCCCGTCAATTACGAAGAAGTTGTTTGGGACGTCGACCCAGTCGTATCCCAATTTTCTGCCAGTGGGGATCAGCCCATAATTGCTGGCCGACTCTTCAATCGGAGGTAGCGGACAGCCTTCATTTCCTCCTTTGGCGACACATGGTCCATACATAGCGGACGGGTAGCCACTGATCAGTGGATTACGACAAGCATCAACATTGGAGCCATGCTGGAATTGATTGCTGATGTCTAGCCCCGAGGGGAAGCTTGGGTTGTTTTTTCCGGACATTACTGAATACACCATGCCATTGATTCCAACCAACCCTAAAGACAATGAATGGTTATGATTTCAATGGCTTGAGGGAAAATTCGGAAGAACAGTACCTGGGGTATTGGTGTTGATTTGGGCAAAGTTCTCCAGGCTGGCCATTGCGCTTTGCGGGCAAAACACGTACGGTAGCCCAAGTGTTAGAAATGCCACCATTCCACCGATCAACGCAATTATCCAGCATAGAGCCACCTTCTCTCTCCACGCCTGACGGCTGGCCTTCTCTGGCATTCCAATCTTCGATAGGATAAACCCGGGCGCCCAGAAGGTGACCAACTTGGAGAACAGCACCCAAGGGTCTAAGGTCTTACGCCTATTCTGGCCTCTCAACATAGGTGCCGGAGCATGAACTCGATCAGGTCTAGTAAGGGTTTTGCCACGCCTTAGACTGGTCATGATTGGAGATCCGAAGTCAACCTGGTGGGAAAGTGTAAGATCAAGTTGTGGATTCGATTCCAAGCTTGGTGGTCAATTAGCCTGTTCAAATACCCGGAAATTGAATTCTGTAGGAATTTCCGAACGGAATGGAACTATTGAGAAACTCGAAGGGTGAGGGAGCGGAAAGCTTGACAAGTTACTAACCTGAAATAGCAGTCTAGCGTATAAATAGCGGCCCTCAAAATGGAACACTTCCGCAAGAGGTTTCTTCAGAAGTGACTGTTGATGAAACAGGTGGGGCAAAGCTACAATGGCTCTCTTCTCTGCGTAATAGTTGGGAGCTTGTTTGCTTTTATTTCGTGGTTCCCTAGATCTGGACAAGGGTTGTTAGTGCCATCGTGTGAGGTACACCGGTCAAGAGTCGGACAAATTGCCACATAATTGAAGAGGTAGCGAGGTAAAGCCCGCACTCACATGTCCATTATCCTGTGATTGCAGCGCACTGTATCCCTCATGATCACTGCACTCAAGGGAGATACCATACGGTTATTTGCTATACCTGTTGCTCCTGCTACTGCGAGTCGATTTTCTGACTGATTACTAAACAGACGACTCTGTTTCGGGGAAATTCGTCCGATATGGGGTGGCCTATCGATATGCGGCATTCATCTGTTAGAAATACCAAACAGTCGGATGCACATAAAAAGCAACTAATATCCTTGCCACTGATAATTGACTTTCCGTACCATATGTACCGGAACGAGCCTTTATTGATGACCAAGTGGTTTGGAATGACGGGCCGAGCTATCCAGTTGATGAAACTACTGCATTCGGCTTCTGTGTATTTAGTTGTGGCCTATGGGATAAAGGGTGTGGAAGAGATGATATCAACTAGGAAAATTACATTTGCAGGTGACGATGAAATATGAGTTGTACAATCATTGCGCTTATTGCTCCATTTGTTCAGGAGTAGGGGCTGGGCCACTGGGCCCAGCTGCTTGCTTCTTGGAAACACCAGAAACTATATCGTCGACACGAAGCAAAAGACACGCGGACTCGATGGCAGTCTTGATTGTTTGAACCTTCACTGCGTTGGGTTCCCAGACACCGTACTCCAACATGTCCACAATCTTGCCGGCATGGCCATCAATACCCCAGGAATGATCTCCATTAGCATGCTTGGCTCTCAGCTGGGTCAAGACCTTGATAGCATTTCCTCCACAGTTCTGCACAAGAGTACGGGGAATAACCTCCATGGCTTCCGAAACAGCCATGTAGGGCCATTGCTCAACACCTTCGAGAGTCTTTGCCTTTTGAGCCAACTTGACGCTAATAGCCATCTCAGTGGCACCACCACCAGGGGCCAGGTTGGGGTTGAAGTATACGTTGCGGGCAACGCACATGGCGTCCTGAAGGTTACGCTCGATTTCGTTCAACACATCCTTCGAAGGACCACGTAGAAGTACGGTACAAGCCTTAGGATCCTCGCATTGTGTCATGAATGAGAAATATTCATCACCGATCTTCTCAACCGAGAAGAGTCCGCACTGGGTACCGACATCAGCATCCTTCAAATCATCCACACGGTTGACGATGGTTGCGCCAGTAGCTTTAGCAATACGGTTGTTGTCGGTCTTCCTAACACGACGAAGAGCAGTGATATTGGCCTTTAGAAGATAATGTTGAGCAAGATCGGAAACCCCCTTTTCAGTGATGACTAGGTCCGGCTTGAGTTCGATGATCTTATCGCACAACGCTTTGATCTGTTCTTCTTCGATTTGAAGGATTCTATTCCAGTCTTCCTCCTTGGTGATTTCGATGTTGGTCTGGGACTCCCCCTTTTTGTATTCAAGGGGACAGTCGAGAAGAATCACGCGAGGGTTTTCGATACGACGGCGCATCTTTGGATGAGTAACATCCTTATTCACCATCACACCATCAAGCACACGAGATTCCTCGATTTCTCCACCGGGGATCTGTGGTTGGTGTAACCGAGCGTTAATCGTGCGGGCACTTGGACGAAGATGGTGCTTTCGATCTTACCTTTTCGATTCTGGCGTATCTTTTGATATCAACCTCACGTCTTCCGTTATCGTCGGTGGCGACACACTTGACAGCATCAAGAGCTAGCTTGCACATTAATTCGCTCCAGCGACTAACAAACTTGGTGCCGATCGAGGCCTTGATAAGATCCAACATCTCTTTGTTGTCGTTGATATCAACTGGGTGGCTGATCTCATCAACAATCTTGATTGCGTCTTCAAGTGCCTTTTTCAATGCCGAAATAATCACGATAGGATGGATGTTGCGTTCCAAATAAGGAGCAGCGGTTGCGAGGACTTCTCCGGCTAGTGGAACACAGGATTTAGCCACAGACCGGGAAACTCTCTCAGGGTGGGGGCTATATCTTACCAAGGATGATTACGGAGGTGGTGCCATCACCGACTTCTTCATCTTGAGTGCGGCTAAGCTCGATCATACTTTTGGCTGCGGGATGAGCAACCTCAACCTCGCGAAGGATAGCGTTTCCATCGTTGGTCAAAACAATGCCACCCATGGGATCAAGTAACATCTTCAGCATAGAACGGGGACCGAGACAGGTCCTGATGACGTCAGCTACGGTCTACGGAAAGTGCATTGCGTTAGGATAGAAGGTAGCGAATGGATCAGAGGAATAAAGTGTAAGAACCTTGGCCGCAGTGATGTTAGAGATCTGGGCTTTTCTACCCGACTCTCTTTGGGTATTAGTATCTAGTGTAAGTCAGCAATTGCCTTCGTTAGAGAGGAGTCAACAACGAAGATATGGTTGAGAGCTGAATCAACTGACTCATAACGATAACGGGAGATTGCATCATCTTGGCGCTTCTAGATTACAAGGGGCAGGTGGCTAACGAAATCTCAACAGCCTTCACAGGAATCCGAAAAATTTGGTTTGGTGGAGTGTCTGAGGCCAGGAGGTTGGTTACACAGGGCCACACAGATATTTGTTTTTTTCTGAGCTGCCTTTTTTTCTCTAACATGAGTGGTGGAATCCTCTAATTTCTGTTCTGGCATTTTCGTTTACCAAGGAACCCTCCAAACTGATCGAATCGGATTTAGGTTTGGTTTAACCAAGCAATCCAGCGACTAGCATTACGATGGCCCATCATCATGATTTAGTCGCTTCCACAAATGTGACGCCCTTCCACAGCTGGGTGACAATTGCAATTTCCTCTATGGATTTCCATGCTGGATTGAGGCGAATGTTGGAGGGTGGTATATGTGCGCCTCAAACAACCCAGTGCTCCCTGGCCTGCTGATCCATCAAAGTATGAAGAATGGATGCCTGGTCAGGACGTGAATGGCGGCTCAAGGAAAATCAACGAGTGGCCAAGAAACAGCCATCAAATAACAAATGATACATTTATATTCTTATACAATCAAATACTGAGATTACACTTGATCGGGACCTCGAGAGATCACAAAGAGTTAGAGGATCGATAACATGGGATGTCGTTCCATACAATAGGCTAATAAGTCGTTCTGTATCAAGGCAGCCGATCGTTGTCAGGTCTCGGAGCCCACTAAACCTATTTGAGGATTTTGGCCGCCAACGCTTGCAGAATGGCATACTTCTGAGTTTGTGGCAATTTCATGAATGCTTCATAAACGGACACCCCTGTGGATAAGGCCACATAAGGTCAAGGTCAACATTTATTGCTTGGAACAGGGCACTTACCTTTGTTATCACGAACTGCACCTAGTTTGGCACCGGCAAAAGATCCCTAAGCATTAGCTTTAGTATCCGACTCGACATTTACGATAGAGCATTACGATCTGTTTGTTACCAACAATGCACCAGGTATACTGCCGCAGATGAACCCCAATATACCGCCTGCCACAGAGCCCAGAGGAGTGTACAGCCACTTTGGATTTTCAACCTCGGGCTTTAAGATCTCCTCGAAGACATTTCCAAAGGTCTCATCCGCAGCAGGGGCATCTTGCGACTGTCTAGCCCAGCTGCTGTGGCTTTGGCTGCGTCTTGCTTGGTCGTACTGCGATCGTCGTGTGGCATCGCTAAGGATAAAGTAGGCGTCGGAGATCAACTGAAACTTCCTTGTGGCGTCAGGATCTTCTCTATTTCTATCCGGGTGGTTTCTCAACGCCTCTCGTTTGTATGCCTCACGGATCTCCTCATCAGTTGCGTTCTCAGAGATTTGAAGGATACTGTAGTAATCGGGGAAGGGCTCGTTAAACGACATGGTTCAAAAGGTCAAAATATGGCGGTGGATTAGTGGATTAAGGTTGAGTCTGGTTTAGAGATATAGGAATCAATGACCGACCGAAATCAAATAGCCGCCACTCCTGCGATTTATTCAATGGATTTTGAGCGAATTGTGCAATTCTCCTAGTGAGACTGTCCATTGTTCAGAAGATGACGCATGATGCGCATAAAATGACCATACCATCCAGAGTCATACCAGCTGCTACGAATATGAGGCTCGAAGCGATTGTGTGGATGACCTTGTGAGGAGTTCCATTTTGGCACTATGACGCACCCTGGTCAAATATGGGAACCCGTTCCAATCGTTTAGTTGAATCAATGGATCAAGTCAGGAGCGATCTATGGCACGCTCACCTCGAGACATACATCACGTAGCAGCAAGTTTGTTTGCTCCGCATGTGTTGGCAGGATCTGGATAACCCTACCACCTCGTTGGCACTTCGAACACCTTCATAAACAATGGCTAAGGCATCGATTTCCCCCCTTCATTGATTTGCCAACCATCGCTCGCACCATTGGATTGTGTGTGGAGGACAGCGACAGATTAGGCCAAGGGAGAGTGTTTCGTGAGAGTGCGTATGCCTCGTATTATGCCCAGGTATGCCTTTTCTTTGCAACAAGCTTCAGTTCACAGAGATCCCGCAGACGGGCACCATTGGTTCTTCTCACGGGATAGAGGAATCGTGGGTAGTGTTCCAGAGAAATTGTCACGATTGTGATTTCTGCTAATTAATCATCTGATTTGAGCCTATCGCTGATGAGATTTATTGAGCTATTTATCAAGGCCATAATTGTATTGCATCCGGATTCTCTCCAGGTCCAGTGTGGCAGCCTTGAAAGCGACATGGGCATCCCGAACTTCTATCGGTGGTTGAGGTTAAAGAATGACTCACTCCACATTATCGAAAGACATCCTAACCGCTTTCTTCGAAACAAACAGCCAAAAGTACCCCCAATGTTTTCAACATGTAAATGAAAACCGTGTTTGCAACTACCGTAAGTGTCCCTTGGGAGAATGTGGAAAGACCCTGGCTGATGCGTGTCCAAAAGTAAAGAATATAGATAACCTGTATGTGGATCTGAATGGGATTATCCATTCTTCTTGTCAGGCAAGATTGGCTGCTCCAAAAACGAAATTCTCGGAAGAAACTGTTTTCGGAGCAGTAACAAGCTATCTGGCATATCTGGTGAAGAGGATAAAGCCGAAAAAGCTCTTGTTCGTTGCGATTGACGGTCAGTTCACTTGCCTGTGTGGTAGTGATAACACGGGCTGAGCCTTGGTTCATCAAGTTAGGGGTTTCTCCTAGAGCAAAATTAAATCAGCAAAGAGCCAGGCGCTTTAGTAGCGTTCAAAGCTTGGCCAGAAACTCGAAAAACACTAGAGCCTTTGACACCAATAGTATCACACCAGGTATAGTTTTTCTGTCTCGCGCGTACTTGTATATCTATACACCATGCTAAACCAACTTCATAAACCAGGCACCGAATTCATGAACGACCTTTCCTCTCACCTCGAGGATTTTGTCCGCAGGCAGGTATCTAAAGATGCCGATTGGCAAAAGCTCCAGGTGCTGGTGTCAAACCACGAGGTACATCAACATGCAGCCTTAGCACATGGAGCGAATCAATTCACAAACTTAAGCATAGGTGCCAGGCGAGGGAGAGCACAAAATTTTGGAATTCCTAAGGAACGCCAGCGAATCGTCTGATTACAGCCCAGATCATCGACACTGCCTCTATGGCTCCGACTCCGACTTGATTATCCTAGGCTTGCTCAGTCACGAGCCGAATTTTGTGGTGATGAAGGAGAAGCTCACTCCGAGCAGGGTTGGCTCCAAAAACCGAAGGTAAACTCTAGTCTGGCCCGTATCTCTTACTCCCACACTCACCGCCTGGGTTTCCAGCCAACCCCTGAACCCACAAAATTTCACGCTCTTCCGACTTTCTACATTAAGGAAGTATTTCGAACACGAGTTCGCTTCTTTCCAGGCATTGGAGCATTTTGACTACGACTTGGAGAAAATCATAGATGATATCGTGATGTTGACCTTTTTTGTGGGAAATGACTTCCTGCCTAGACTGCCGATGCTGAACACGGTCAGGGATCCTCTGGAATATGTGTTAAGCACATACAAGTCTCTTGTTCAGGACGGAGGTAAATTCTATTCCTATGAGATCGCTGGCCAACCTGAGCTAACGTCTCACCCTCGTAGAGATCGACGGCTACATTAATCACCAGGGGGCTGTTGACCTTTGCCGTCTGAGGGCGTTTGTTGCCCGCCTTTCCTCCCACGAAGACGAGGAATTCAGAAGTCGTTCTCAACGAGATTATTTGGAGGATCCCCGACGGTTCACCAAGCCAGTTGAGACAGGTATTGTTAATTTACGACAGATACTGAACCCCATAGCTTACCTTAATCAATGACAGACGGATATCTTCGGTGGAAGTCTCATTATTACAAGTCAAAATTTGATCTAGACTTCAATGATAGATC
This sequence comes from Basidiobolus meristosporus CBS 931.73, assembly GCA_002104905.1. Classification (NCBI taxonomy): domain Eukaryota; kingdom Fungi; phylum Basidiobolomycota; class Basidiobolomycetes; order Basidiobolales; family Basidiobolaceae; genus Basidiobolus; species Basidiobolus meristosporus. Next base: position 43,530 of record MCFE01000316.1, on the reverse strand, counting down.
TAGCATCAACCGAGTGGTACAGCATTACATTGAAGGGATTCAATGGCTTCTACATTACTATTATCGTGGCGTAGTATCTTGGAGTTGGTTTTATCCCTACCATTACGCACCACTGGTCTCCGAGTTGCAAGCCTTCCCGCCGTTTGACATGAAGTTTAGCCTTGGTGCACCCTTTCGGCCTCTAGAACATCTGATGAGCGTGCTCCCAGCTAGCTCATGTGATCTTTTGCCTCTCAGTTATCGAAAGCTCATGGTGGATCCTGCTTCCCCTATCATTGATCTCTACCCAAAGAAGCATCCCGTAGATATGGTAGGGACCAACGCATCCTGGGAGGCCCCTGCATTGCTCCCTTTCATAGATGAGACCAGACTACTGGATGCGTTAGAGGTTCAGTGGCCAAATTTGACCCCAGCAGAGCAGCAAAGAAATCATGCTGGGGAAATCAAAGTGTTTAGATGCCCTCAACATAACCCCAGACCACCTTCACCTGTTTCTTAGTAGAGTCACTTGATATTCTTGAACAGAATCGGCCTGGTGTCAAGCTGTGCAGAGACCACATTAATAGAAGGCAGTTTGGTGTTAGTGGAAACATCTGAACCCCCCAATGCTTGTGTTGCTAGAAATAAATGTATACAGCCCAAACAAGCAGTTGCTTATAGCTATATTTGATTTCCCTGTGAAAAATCTCAAAGTTGGAAATCATTGGATTCTTAGCTAGTATTCACCTTGTATTCTGATGGTATCTTACTGGTATTCAGTTGGTGTTTCTGCTTCAAATTTTCAGTTGCAACTTTTGGTGGAAGCAATAAGCAACTGATTACCAAATTTGGTATGGATGCTAATTAGCCTAGTCTCCCCCTGGAAAGGATGCCTGCTTGTCTGCTGAGAAGCTAGTACCTAAGATAACAAGTGTTGTCACTTTTGGGAAAGTTGCAATTCTGCAGACATTACAATTGTATTCTGCTGACCTTTTGTTAATTTCTTTCTTTAGGCTTTCAGGAATGTATATATTGGGCCTTGTTATCAATTTTGGTTTTTTCATCTAAATACTCCATTAACTTGGTCACTTATTTGATCAAAGAAAATGAGTCATAGAGTATGTGGCACAAATTTTTGTCAGGATCAACTAACCACCTTACTAAACTATCAGGTACATAGGAGATGAAAAATTTGTAAAGCTCAAAACTTGGCATAGAAGCTCTTGGGATCCTCTTAGACACAATCTATGTGCTTCTTGTGGTAAATTTTGTAATTACACCTGAATATTCACCTAACTTGGTCACTTGGTTCATTACCTACTTGTTTCCTGGTTTGCATATGTTCTTGTCTTCAGCTGGCACTGCAAGGTATAGCACCTCATCTGCCAGACTTGGCAAGAAATCCTTGCAACATTGAAGTGAATTTCTTGAGTACTGCTCCTGCAGAAGTGCTGCACCTCTTAGTGTGCCTGTTACTGTTCCAAAACTCTACTTTGGGCATTGTGATAGTCCTCTGACTTCTTGGTGTTGTTGCTTTGCCTATCAGTGGGATCTCCACACAATCTCCAATGTAGGATGTGGAGGCTGTGGTAGACAAATTGCCTTTTTCAGCAAGCCCCACTATGAAAATCATTTAATTCTGCAGGTGGATGTGAACTGGATCAGGATCCCACAATGAGGCTGTTATCATGCCAGCAGCTTGGAAGTCTTGACCTGCTTTACATTCTTATAGCAGGATTATGTTGATGTTTTGCTGAACATACTGCCAAATAAAGTAATAAACTTGACAGTCTTTTTGCCAGGCTTGCATATCATTCACTCATTCTTTATGCAGTTTGCATTTATCTGAGCAGACCTAACCAGCCAATACATGCAGTTGCCTACTATGTTAAGAACCTGACAATATTTTAAAGGCCTCAATACATACATCTGTTGGCTTTAACACAGCAGTAAAGCAGCCCTTTATTGCTAGTCCTATATGATGCTATCATACCTACTTACTAAATGGTATTTCTTTTTCTACCTCCTCATAGGCCATGCATATATTCCACTGTAGAATCACTTTTGTTTATTTGCTCACCCACCACTACCATAGGTATTCCACATATAGCTTAAATCAAGACAACTCTGGCCCCTGCTCACTAGCCTTTATACATATATGCATACCCACTGCAATTGACATGCATAAATTACCTCAGCTTTATGGCTTTTAGGTGTGATACTTGCAAAGCTACCACATAACCTTTGTGGCTGGTAATATATACATCTTGCCAATATAAGCTTGGTTTTCACCACTTTTGCCATCAGTACTTCTTGAATATCTACAAATACTTTTTGGTACTTAGCCAGTGTGTTCCTGGTCCCAGCTGGATTCTAGTCTCTTGTAAGGTGTAATTCAGCACTTGTTTATGCAAACTCTGTATTGAATGCTGTAGATATTGGCTTGTACCTGTTGTATCAGTTTTGGGGATATCAGAAGTGGTGGAGAGAACAAGTAGAATATATGGCTTTCATTAAACCCTATGAAAAATAACTTGGTCCTGCAGGTAGATCCAATCCAGATCAGCCATCAGGATCCTGCTTAGAGACCATCATAATACCACCAGCTTGGAATTAGTGACCCTCCTGACAATCTTTTGGTGGGATCATGACAGTGTTTTGCTAATTTTACAACCAAATAAAGGGATAAAACTTGACAATATTTTATTGGTGCTGTGACAATATTTGCATGGTATTATTGCAGTCTTTTAGTGCTCTATAACTACTTTAAGTGAATCCAATTGGCCAGGACATCCAATTGCCATTACACATATAAAGTTCTTTGTATCAAAATTCTGCATAAATCACCATATATCAAGGTGTATGTTTTCTTGACATCTCTAGATGTTGCAAAATAGACTATCCATTCCAGTAGTGTAGCATTGTTGTATTCAAGAGAAAAGTGTAATAAGCTCCTGAATGACTTAATTGAACATAAGTGACTACTAAGTGCAGAATCTTAGAGTTGTTCTGAGTGACAGATATATTGGCAGAGAGGTTCTGGTCTAATATTGGTCTTGTATATAGCTGAATTGGGCTATAGTGGCAACAGAGTTGGCTTGCTATGCAGGCTAGGCTTGGTGTTCTTTGGAATGCTAGATATGCTAGGCTTGGGCAGAAACTAGAACAGAGTTGTTGAGTACTTAATTTTGCTAAGGCACAATCTTAATTTTGTTAAGACACACACTAAACTAAAAGGTTCAGTAATCTCTATTTTATGTTTTTCTGATCAAGTTGAATTAGTAAGCAACAAGAGACTGGACTAATTAAAATCTGTTGGGGTGTTCATAGGTGCAATAGATAATGAGACATTGCATCATCAATCAGCTGATATATTGGCAACTGCTAAGTGGTTGGATAGATCTCAGATGACTAATTACTTAGAAAGGCCTAGCAGATCAGTTGCAGATGTAATGACCACATGAAAAATGATTAGGCGTGACAGCCAAAAATAGACTCTGAGAAGTGATAAATTGTTATGATCTACTGCTTGAATGCTTAAGTACAATCAGTTTATAGTCAAATCAATTAGCTATATGTTTAGTCTATCAGTATATCAGTGTTATCTATCAAATCAGTAGGCATTAGTCAGCAGATGAGTCAGCAGATCCTTATCAGACAAGAATAGATATATCAAGTAGGATCTTATTGGGTAATGATGATGCAATCAAATGTGTCATCAGCCACAACCTACATTGGGATATGCAATTAGTCAGCAATTGATCTGCCCAAAATGTATACAAGAAGCTGTTGGAACCTCAATAGAAATCAGTTCAAGTTTAAGTGAATACAATACTGACTAAACTCCCTATTCCTCTACAACTCTTATACCAAGACTTGTAACAAAAATAAACCATAACTGGGATTATTTATGCTTGGGTTAGGGAAAATCAGTAAGGGTACTAGATTTTCTAACAGAGTTAAATAGGCTAAGTTTTAAATGTTGATGCACAACAAGTGTTCACAGGATTACATTGTTGTGTATGTTAAAGCTCCAGTTTTTGCATAAGCTCAGCTCTAGTATAGATGTCTTCTTGCACAGATTGAAAGAATGCACCCCCAGGGTCAAGTTGCTTACTCTGTTGATGGGTTGCAAGAAAAAACTTGCAAGGAAGTGAATTTTGAAATACCCTGGACTTTTGAAGAAGCCATCAAGCTTGCCATTGACCATGACTCAGCTATGTTTAGAGTTAATTATCAAGTTGTCACCTAACAAACTTTGCACACACGCTCTTGGGACTGTTGTAATTTTTAAGTTGTCACCAAAATATACATGCTAACTTAGTCACATAGATCTTATTCTTTGATTAGCATTCTGTCCTGACCAAGTTTCCTGTCAGGATTTACTTAGAGTATTTTAACCTAATGATCTGATACCCAGATTATGATCTTTCTCAAAAAAGCCCCAAACTTTGCACACATATTCTTGGGACCTTCCTTAACAGACTCTACATATTTGCTTGCTCTAATTTATCAAAGGTATAAATACCACACTTCTGATCAATAAATTCACAAGTAACCAATATCTAAATCCTCTAGTTCTCCACATCACTTCCAATACTCCTTAGAATATTGCCACAGAAATTACTTTGTTTCAAATGCCACCAGCATGTGCTCATCTCAAAGTACTGCTCTCAGGGAAGAAATGAACACCAGTTAATAAGAGCCTTCAGCCAAATTGAAGCCCAAGAACACAGTGAGGTTGAGGATGAACAGGAATAAGACTTGGAACTTGCATTTCATATGCAGAAAAATACTTGTCCCAAGTGAGCTCAAGCCCAGGAGAAATATTATACTTGAATGGAGTAATCAGTGAAGTACCAGCCAGGAGCATGAATCACTCAGAAGCATCACACAAGTATATGTGAGAGCAATGTGCATTGAAAGCTGGATTTGACTTAGAAACTGCCAAATCAGCTTAAGCTTCAACAACCAATGGGAACTCTCACTTAGTCAACCATATTACTTGACCTGCACAAATGAAGATCACTGACTTTGAAGAAGGTCTACAGCCCTACATATTTGGAAACTGCAAATTTGACCTGGTACTTGGAAAAACATGAGTATTTCACTATAGTCCATCAATTCATTGGGGAACCCATGCAACTCAGATCCAAATGGCAACCAGACTTATGAGCTACCACCTGCCAAACTGGATTTTGACTTGGTCAATTCCTGTGTGTTGGACACAAGTGAGCTTGGCAAGATGCAGTTCTGTGGAGCACTTAGGAAAGGTATCTGGATGTTTCTCATAGTGGTGAAACAGGATTATTACACTACTCCAGTTCCCCAAACAGCTTAGATTTTTCCAAAGGGATAGTCAAATATATTTCCAGATGAACTTTTAAGTCTATGACAAGCTAGCAAAGTGTGTGATATATTAGGAAAAATTTGAATAGCTGGGACACATAGTGAGTAGCACAAAAGTGATCCTGGGCCCCAAGAAAGTAGAATTTATCAAGAATTTGAAGCAGTATCATAGTATTTGAGAGCTCAGATAGTATCTTGGAATAATTTCCTATTATTGCAGATTTGTCAAGTCTGTTGCAAGTATTGCAGCCTTGTTGACTGATCTCCTCACAAAAGACATCACCTTGAAGTGAAACATAGCCTGTCTGGCTGCATTACAGACACTGAAAAATGAACCTGCCAAGCTGCCCAGATTAAAGATATCTAACCTCAGAAAAGACTTTACTTTCTGCACCAATGCTTCAGATTATGTAATTAGTAGAGAATTAAGCCAACAGCATGAAGTAAAAGAATGACCAGTCACTTTCAAACTTAAGAAATTGAACTTAGCAACACAAAACTATCCAATGCATGAGAAAAAGATGCCTGTTAAAGTTGCTAAATCAACCAAGGTCAACCATTAAGAATTGCTGAGCTTTTCCCTTGGAGCCAGTAAGACCATTTGAGAGTTGGGGAGTTAACTCTCTTGAAAGACTGCCCACTATTAGAAGATAGGTTTGGTGTACTTTAGTAGCAATTGACCATGCCACCAAATGGCCAGTGGCTAAAGCTGTACCAGTGGACAGTGAACACAAAGTTACAAGTTCATCTAATATTGGATCCTGACAGAGTTTGGATGCACCAAGTTTCAGCTGTCATGAGATCCTGATAAAGGTTGAAAGCCCTGTGGAAATCTTCTCTGATTGAGCAGCATACTTTATGGAAAAAATATTGGAAGCTTACCTGGAAATCTAGCAGATTAAACAATTCAAGCTGTAGCATATCACCCCAGAACTAATAGTGTCAATGAGTAGTTTAATGGATAAATTGAAAATATGCTGATCAAGTATTCAAATACTTTTCACTGATTGCACAGTTAAAGCTGTTACCTTCACCATTCAACTGCATTGACCTAAAGCAGACTGATACGTGTAATAGCCAAGAAAATTACTAACAACACTATAGCAGTTCTGATAAGAGCTGGAGGTTAAGCTAGTTCAGCTTCAATTTAGTGAGGTAAGTGAGCTTGCAGAGAGAAGCAACCTGTTGACCACCATGTCCATATGCACCATTTTAGACAGAGCCAGCTGAATACCAGGATAGATGGGAGCTAGCAAACATAGAGTGGCCCATTGCTATAGGGCACATACCAAAGTCACATGCTAGCAGGGCTATGGAGTCCTATGAAAGCTAATTTGGTCCAGCAGGGGGATTAGATCTGGATCCACCTTCACAATCCTGCAATGAGGCTGTCATAATGCAAGCAGATTGGAATTATTGAGCCTAATTACAATCCTATGATGGAATTGTGATGGTGTTTGCTGATTTTACTACAGAATAGGTAGATACTATTGATAGTGTTTTGGTAGTTCACTAATGGGACTTAAAGGGCACTCTAACAGTCTTATAGCAGCCTACTCTTATTTGAGTAGCCCAACCTGCCAATACATGCATATACCCTAAATGGAAAAAACTTGAAGATGTCCTGACAACCTTGATGCAGATATCTGTCTGCATTATAATGGCACTAGAGCAGCCTACAGATGGTACTGTATAATGCAATTGTACCAATCTACCAAATGGTAATTCCTTGTGCTACCTCCTCTTGTGCCATTCATATATTGAAGTGTAGAATCACTACAGTTTATTTATGTACCAAGTACTTCTGTGGGTATTCCATGTATGGCCTATGAGAAATAATTTGGTAATACACATGAATCCAATCCAGCTCAGCCATCAGGATCCCACAATGAGTTTGTCAAAATGCTAATAGGTTAGAGTTATTGACCCTCCACACAGTTTTCTGACAGTCTAATCATGGTGCTTTGCTGATTTTACTGCCAAATAAAGTTCAAAACCTGAGAGTATGTGGCGGTCTTTTGACAAGAACTACATAGCGTTCCAATGGTCTTCATGAACTCTACATAAAGTTGGGCAGACCAAGACAGCCAATATATCCAACTGTCTTATATGGCAAGAAACCTGATGGTGCTCTGCCTCCCCTTATGGCATTCATATATTTCACTGTATAATCATCCCTCTTTGTCTGCTTCTGCTGAAATACTGGACTATTTGGTATCATTCAGCAGCTAAAAACTTACTCAACAGTTCTGAACTAGTCCTGGTGACTTAGGACTAACTTGCAGCTCTAACTTTGCCACTTTCCTCAGATCAATGATCCTATGATTGTTTTCCTAAGATCAGATTAGCACTTTTACCAAACAGTATATACTAACTCTGAGAATGTTGCAGAACACTCCTGAGTGTTGAGAAACCCCCTTACTTAGTGTTACAGTTATAATACTTCTTAAATTGCAACAAGTTATGAGCCTTGATTACCTTAATCTATTCTAAAGATGATATCTACCAGCAAACAGAACAATACAAACACCCTCCCTGTAAAAGAGAGGCTTGATGGGAAGAACTACAGACTTTGGAGAATCAAGATGCAGATCCACCTTAAGGAGACAAAGCTTTGAAATATAGTCACAGGAAAAGAAGTTGAGCCAAAGGAACAGCAGATAAAGCAGAGAAGTTTCAAGAGAAGGAGAGAAAGGCCATTAATACCATATGCATTAATGTGCAAGATTCCTTCATTGGACAAATTCATGCTTCAAATACAGCCAAAGCAGCATGGGGATCCATGTAGAAGATATTCAGAGCAAAGTCAGTATCAACCAAGCTGTATTTAAAGCAAAAGTTCTTCAATGTGAAGAGGAAGCCAGATGATGACATGCTAAAACTCAATCCCTATGAAAAATAATATGGTCCCACAGGTGGCTCCAATCCAGATCAGCCAACAGGATCTTGTTTGGAAACTGTCATAATACCAGCAGGTTAGAATTGGTGACCCTCTTAGTAATCTTATAACAGGATCACAATGGCATTTGGCTAATTTTACTGCCAAATAAAGTTAAAAACTTAACAGGGTTTTATTTATACTGTAGCAATATTTGCATGGCATTGCTGTGGTCTTGATGCACTCTTCACTATTTTAAGTGGATCTAGCTAGCTAGTACATCCAGTTGCCTTATATGGCAAAAACCTGACAGTGTTTGACAGCCTCATTGTTAGTCTCTGATGGCATTTCTACAGCAGAGTAGCAGCCTACAGCTAGTTCTGTACAATGCTACCATACCAATTTACCAAATGGTATTTCCTTTTTCAACCACTCCTTGAGCAATTTATATATTCCACTGTAGAATCACCCCTCTTTATTTGCTTACCTACTACTTCCTTGGGTATTCAACACATAGTTCATATCATAAAAACTATGGCCTCCAGCTTACCAACCTCTACAAACATGCAGACCTGCTGCAATTACCATGCTTCTATCACCTCAACCTTACAGCTTTCTGGTGTGATACTTGCAAAGTTGCCATATACCTTGTACTGCTGGTAACATATACATCTTGCAAACATATGCTCAGTGGCCACCACCTTTGCCACAATTACCTTCTAAATATCCACAGAAAACCTTTTTGGTCTTTAGCCTATATATTCCTTCTCCCTGCTCAGTTCTAGCCCCCATTATAGGTGCACTCTGACTTTGGTTTGTGTGAATTCTGTATTGAATGATGTAGAAGTTAGCTTGCAACCAAAAGAAATCTGGCTTACCTTAGTAAAGTGCTCCTAATCAAAGTTAGTTGCTTGTTGCACCCAACCCAACTTTTCATTACCTAAATGATTACCCACGCATGGGGCTGCTTAGCTTCTTAATGTCATAGGCATAGGTGTCTTCATGTGCACATCTGTCCTCAGTATTTTCCAACTCTTCCTGGCTATCATCCATGTGCCAACTCTTCACATCCATGATGGACTTCAAGGTAATATTCTTGATGAGGTTGGGTTATGGTAGTACCTGCAACTTGACTTATCTTTCTATCTCCCCACACATCTGCTCCATAGGAAACTCCAAAAAGGTGAAGCAAGTCCCAATATTCTCCACACACCAAGCAAGATGGAGTAGAGCATGGATACAGTAATGGCAGAGATCTATGTACTCAGATTTATGTTTGTAGTATAGCCACTCAAATCCTGTTACACACTCCTTGCATAACAGCTGTAGATGTGTCAAGTTGGCATTGGTGATCTGCATCTGGATAAATATTTCTACAATGTCCACATATTGACTCCCAATGCTTCCAATATACTCTTTGTGAGAATGGCATCCAAATGCCACTTGAATAAATACATAGCCAGCTCATCCAGTCTTTGCATTTGTTTTGTGGCATGTGTGTATGAATATTGATTGGAGCCTGTGAAAAGTACTTAGGGTAGCAGACACTCTTTAATATCTTGCCAATTCTTTCAAGTTTCTCTGGTATATCAAAGGGCCCATTTAGCTTCAAATGTTCCATGTACAACTAGGTCATCAGTAAAGGGATACTGTTGAAAAGCAAATGCATTGCTCCAAGGCAAATGCTTTTGCTCCAACAGATACCCTCTATCTTAACTATCTCTGGTTTCCATTTGATTCCATATTCTGGCCAATGGGTTATAGCTTGCAAACTTTGCTGCAACTGCATGCTGACCTCTGTACAATCTATCTGTGAGAAGATGATGCTCTTAGCGCTAGAGTTTGAGTAATAATAATGTGCTTGAGTTATGGAGTAAGTACCCTGGATCTCACACATTCAACAGCAATATTGTTCATTGTGCCCAAAAAAGCTGGCTATTTTGCCAACTTCTTGGGTATCTCCAATGCAGATAATAATATGCATTTTGACATGAATGCCTTTTGCTAATATACTGCTGGAAAGCATACAAAGGTCATCCAGCAATGGATACAGGTAGCTATTCAGGTTGGACGGTGATTTAGGCCCAGATACCAGTGAGACTACCATCAGATTATTGCTCTGATACCATAAGATAGGCAGCAGATTCAGGTTGATAAGAATCAATGGACAGCAGGATTTGCTGGCAAAGTGCTTGAGTAATGAGGATCCATCAAGTGCAAAAGCAAAGGCATGGTTACACAAAGCCTCAAAGTAGCTCTTGCTTCTTAGCTGCTTGTGATGTTACCATCAGACATATCAGATATGTTTATGCTTAATTGACACTTAGCTTGGTACTTTATAGCTTTGCAAAATTTGTTGGACTGCATGAGCTTCTTCAGACAGGGTACTACCGGAATATATCTGAAGTGTGAACAATGTTTTCCCTCAATGATAGTGGATTCAGGATAATTTGGGCAAGCTGCAATGGTTGCACTTTTGGATGTGAATGCCATACAACTGTTAGCACATACTGGAATCAAGACAGTCTCTGGGTCATATGTTGCCAGCCACATGATTGTTGTCCATTTGTACAATGTACATAGAAGCTGCATCCTGGAATGCTTTAGGCAAGAAGTAGTAGTTAATTTTCAAAGCCTCCATTACTAATATTGGTGGAAACATGCAACTTCTCTAACCACAACATTACATCATTCACCAGTAGATGGACTACTAGGCTCTCTTGGCTCCATAAAGTATCCTTGGGATTTGTTTCAATAGGTGATGTCTCATTGCAAATTGGGATTTGACCAGGCTCCTATATGGTACTGTTGTTAGGGGAGATAGGCTCACAATCCATCAGTGAGCCTTCTTTGTCAGAGCTATCACTTTGCATGCCATATTCAGAAGGCTGAGGGGAGCCTAAAGGTGTCACAAATCACCTGACTCAGCTGGCATAAGGTGACAAAGATGGCCAGGTGCCAGTATAGAAGTATTAACCGCCCAGCAATATAATGTTGGTGCAGTAATGACGGATCAGTGGTCAAATATGACTTGTGTGGTAATACACTGGCCATGATCCTTGTAATACTTCCAATGCTGCCTTTGTGCTTCATGGCTGAGAAGACTGCTACAATAACCTCATGAATTTTTCTCTCTTCTCTTACAGCATTGAATCAAAGTATTCTTGTCCATGAGACAAGCAGTTTCACCTTCAACAATGTAACATTATTACATTATTTTTTGGTCAATACTCATGTGAGGTTAAGACAGTCTTGTATTTGACACATTGCACCTACATGAATGTATGATTTAATGATGACCTGCCATAGTAAGCATTATAAATAAAGTTGTGGCACCACATACACATGTATATGTAACACCATTTCCCCTTTGGTGTGACTCACTTCCATATATATACCACCAAGAATAAAGCAAAGTTGTCTGGTTCCCAACTCAACCCCACCACTGACAGCAGCAGAAGAACAGTAGGACAACAGCTTGCTTTGACATTCAGTGCAACAAGTAGGGCTACATCCAAAAAAGGCCATGCTGACAGTGTGCCTACTGAAAGTAATAATCCTAAGCTGCAAGCTGACCATTATGCTCAGACAGATGAGAGTGTAGCAAATATAGTACCTTCCATTGAAGACCAGCAAGTGGACATCATAATATCACCACCACCCATATTAGCAAGTATGTTGATAGCTTATACTATAGCAATAATGAAGCAATTTGATGCAGTTGCTGATAGGATAGATGCAATGGCCCAGAGAAATCTGGAAATAGTCCCAAAGCAGGATGAGTGAATATTACATGTAGAGTGATCAATATCCCAGGTAGAGAAAGCAGTATCTGTGCTGCAAAGAAGGAACTCAAGTAGCTCAATGTCACCACCACGAATTGAGCCATCTCCCAGTGCAATAGCAGAGGGACACCATACAGTCTTTCAAGCACAACAACAGTGCCCAAGGATAAAGCCCACAAAAAACTATTACAGCATAGGAGGGAGACAATGTGGTGTTGTTACCAAAGCCTAAAATTCACCTTAAGGCCACATACCATGGGACCACAAGGAACTCAAGGCCAAGTAGAATGTACTTGACTTGTTCCATAAGCATTTTCCCAGATTCAAATGGGCAAACAGATTTTGGGTATACTTGAGGGAGGCATGATCCTTCTTCACAATGCATTTGACTCCTTCAATATGGCATCTCAATGTCTTCAAGCAGTGTATTATAGTAAGCATCTCCTTCTCATGCACTGGATATTTTTGTTCTGCTGAGTTCAGTTTCTTGGATTCAAAGGCAACAGGGTAGTCCTTTCCCTTGTGTTCTTGGCTTAACACTCCACCAATTGCATAATCTGAAGCATCTGTGCACAGAGTAAACTCTTTTCTGAAGTTATTTATTCTTAGACTTGGTAGCTTAGCAAGTTCATTCTTGAGCGTCTGGAAGGCAGTCTCACAAGCTATGTCCCACTTGTAGGTATTGTCTTTCTTGAGGATATTAGTTAAAGGGGCTGCAATACTTGCAAAGGACTTGACAAATCTCCAATAATAGGAAACCATTCCAAGGAATGATCTGAGCTCTGATATGCTATGGGGCTGCTTCAGATTCTTGATAACTTCAACCTTCCTAAGATCTAAGGTTACTCCTGTGCTAGTCACTATGTGTCCCAGATATTCAATAGACTTGTTCCGTTGGATAGTGCCACATTGAGCCATGAGTGCCAAATAGTGCCATAGTGTGCCTGAGAGTCATAGCAGACCTAAACTTGGCCACAGAGTGCAACATATAGTTCTGCATATTCATGCAAAGCAGCCCCTGTGTTTCACCTACTGTACGGGAAAAATCAATTTTTTAACATTTTTTTTGGGATCAAAATTGTGCGTGACGTAAAAGAGCACAGACAGACTGAAGATATGCATCTGTTACATAATACCCATGGCACTCTAAATCTAGCCCCATAGGCTTGTAGCATGTCACAAAAATGCATGGCACTATCTTGGTCCACTGGTACTATCTGGCACTATAAGTGCTTTGTATAGGTTCTACTTTAGGGCTAATATTTAAATATAGTGCCAGATAGTACCAGTGGACCAAGATAGTGCCATGCATTTTTGTGACATGCTACAAGCCTGTGGGGCTAGATTTAGAGTGCCATGGGTATTGTGTACCAGATGCATATCTTCAGTCTGTCTGTGCTCTTTTACGTCATGCACAATTTTGATCCCAAAAAAAAGGTTAAAAAATTGATTTTCTCCTGCACCATAGGTGAAACACAAGGGCTGCTTTGCATGAATATGAAGAACTATATGCCACACTCTGTGGCCAAGTTTAGGTCTGCTATGACTCTCAGGCATACTATGGCACTGTTTGGCACTCATGGCTCAATGTGGCACTATCCAACGGAACAAGTCTAATGTGTTCCTTGAAGGATTCACACTTGAGTAGCTTGCAATAAAGCTTGTTCTCTCTTAGCTTCTTCAAGACCTTTTTAATGTGCACCAAGTGATCCTCTTCTGTCTTGCTGTATATCAATATATAATCTAGGTAGATTATCACAAACTTATCTAAGTACTCCTGGAAGAAGGTCTGCATCAGTGTCATAAATGTTGCAGGGGCATTGGTGAGGCCAAAACTCACAACCAAGTACTTGTAATGTCCATATCTGTTCCTGAATGCTGTCTTAGGGATGTCTTCTGGCTTTACCCTAATCTGGTTGTATCCTGACATGAGGTCAATCTTGCTGAAAATAGTGGCTCCATTGAGTTGGTCCAAAAGCTCATCAATCCAAGGTATGGGGTACTTATTCTTCACAGTAACCAAGCTGAGGGCTCTGTAGTCAATGCACATCCTAAGTCTTCCATCCTTCTTCTTCACAAATAGTACTGGTGCTCTCCAAGGTGACTTGCTGGGTCTGATATATCCTTGCTCCAGTAACTGATCTAATTGTCTCTTCATCTCTTCCAACTCCAATGGACTCATTCTGTTGGTGTCTTACTCACTGGAGGGCTATCTCCTGTTTTACTGACATAATCCACTTCTCTGACTGGTGTTAGGCTTACAAGCTCATCCAGAAATACGTCTGGATATTCCTTCAAAAGAGTCTGGACCCACTGGGGTTCTGGAGTATAGGTATCCCCCTGTAATACTGCCATGAGGAACAACTGGGTGCCTTTTCTTAGTGCTCTACAAAGCTGTGTTTGCTAAGTTCACTTGTTTCACACACACTGGAATTGACTAAGTTAAAATCCAGTCTGGAAGGTAATAGCTCATAGATATTGTTGTCCTTCTAGATCTGAGTTGCATAGGTTCTCCAGTTGATTGATGGACTATGAGTAAATAGCCAGGTTTTTGGAAGTACAAGGTCAAACTTGCAGTTCCTAAATATGTAGGCCTGTAGATCTTCTTCATAGTCATTGATCTTCATCCTTACTGGCTGAGTGATAGGGTTGATTATGTGAGAGTTCCCATTAGCTGTTGAGGCTGCAGTTGATTTGGTGGGTTCTGAGTTGATTCCAGCTTTCAAAGCAAATTGCTCCAACATGTACTCATGTGGTGCTCCTGAGTCAATCATGATTGTGGCAGGTACTCCACTGATTTCTCCATTCAAGTAAACTGATCTGACAAAAACAGATCTATCTTAAACATTCAAGCAGCAGATCATAACAGGTCCTACTCTTTTTCCTTAATAAATTATGTGCTGATGCACCCATGTCTGCCTACCTGTTCCTTATTGACACTCTTGCAGCTACCTGACGTCTCTGTTGAAATATTTCACCATTTGGTATCATTTAGCAGCTAAAATTTACTTAACAGTTCTAGACTAGTCTTAGTCACTGTAGGACTAATTTGCAGCCCCAACTTTGCTTGTTTCTTCATATCTATGATCCTATGGTTATTACCCTATAGTGAAGATCAAATTAACACTTTTTACCACATATTATGTACTAACCCTGAAACCTGCTATATGTATCAATGTGCAAGATTCCTTCATTGGACAAATCCATGCTTCAGATACTCCCAAAGCAGCATGGGAATCCTTAGAGAAGATCTTTAGAGCAAAGTCAGTATCCAGCAAGCTTTATTGAAAACAAAAGTTCTTCAATATGAGGAAGAAGCCATATGATGACAGGCTACAACTCAATACCAGATTGTAGACACTTGGAGAAGAACTTTACAGTATTAATCCTGGTGTAGATGATGAAGAGAAGATACTCTTTCTGCTTTGCAGCCTACCAGACAAATACAAGCCACTCATACTTTTTGTTGAAAGCAGAGAAGATGGTTTTACTCTAAACTATGTCAAAAGAAGACTTCTCCATGAAGAACTCAGATGTAATCATCAAGCAGAGAAAATTGAATACAATACTATGTTCAGCTTAGAAAGGCACACAGAAAAGAAGGGAAAGCCACAAAACCAAAGAAAACCTGGTTACTGTAACTACTGTAAGAAGCCAGGATGCTGGGCAAGACAACAAAAGAAGAAACAAGCAGACAAAAAACATAAGCTGGAGCTGGCAAACCACAAAACTACTGATGAACAGTTATCTCTGACTGTACAAGAGAGTGCAAGTAACTAGAGTAATGCATGATGCATTGACTATGAAGCATCACAGCATGTTTGTGGTATAAAGGAGTGGCTCAGCAACTTAAAGGCTATTCCTGTAGGAAAGGTTTATCTGGGGGATAACTCTGTACTGGAAGCTACCACCAGTGGGTCTATACTTCTAGATATCAGTGATATCTCAGGGGCTACAGCAGCAAAACTGACTGACATACTCTACATACCTGGAATAGCTAAGAACCTACTTTCAGTCAGTGAAGTAACTGCTCAGGGTCCAGAGTTTGCTTTACTAACCTGAACTCCTCAATATTAAGAGAAAATGGACAAAAATTAGCTTTGGGAATCAGAGATCACAGTATATACAAGTAACAATGCAAGATCATTGTATCTGAGTATGCCAACATTGCTGAAACTGATAAAACTATCTGGGAGACATGACTTAGGAGGCTAGGACAGATTGGAGAACAGAAAAGAGCCAATTGATGGAAAATCAGCTTGTTTCAGGCCTAAATTACTCAATTCCAATCAAATTGAGTGTCTGTAAGGTATTTTCATATGGCAAACAAGATAGGCAATGTTTCAGGAGCTTATGTGGCATCAAAACTGCCAAAATATTGGCTATTTTACACAAAGATGTATGTAGGCCCATGATAGTACTGTCCTTTGGAGCTAAGAAATACTTTAAGATGTTTATTGATGACAAGACAAGATATACATGGGTTTACTTCCTCAAAACAAAGGTTGAGGCTTTAGAGAAATTTAAATTCTTCAAGAACATGGCAGAAGCACAAACTGTGTGTAGATTAAAAAGACTGGCAAAAAATAATGGCATATTACATTTCACAAAAAAACTTGAGCAACATTTTTCATCACAACATTACAAAAGTGGTTTGGATTGGTTCTCTGCCAGTTTTCTCACTTCCTGATTACAACACTCTATCACCTCCTATGTGTGGGTGCATTGATTGGCTACATTTTGTTCACTTTCTGATCCCAGACACTCTATCACCTCCTATGTTTGTGTGAATTGATTGGCTATTGCCACTGTTTCACACTGCTTACTTCCTGACTCAATCATTTCTCATATTTCTGATGGATAAAAAGTGATTTATTTTCATTGAAACTACAGTTGTACCTCAATTGCTAATAATATTGACTTATGCAAGTCCCCATACCCTATACTAATATTAGGCCCAACCCCTCACCAAACAAATAACTTCATAATAATCTACTACTCAATAAGAATATCTGCTGTAATGCTCTGCTTCCATGACTTTGGCAGGAATCCTTCTGCCTTATACAACTATTCATTCACTGGTTCCCATTAGTCCTTGTCTTCAGATGGCACTGTAAGGTCTAGCACTTCATCTGTCAATATTTGCAATAAATTGTTGCAATATTAAGTGCATATTCTTGAGCACTGCTCTTGAAGAAGTGCTGCAACCTCTTGGTATGCCTATGGATGTTCCAATATTTCACTGAAGGTATTGTGAGATCACCTTTTGAGTTCTTGACATTGTTAACTTTTCTGTCAGTGAGATCTCCATTTGGTCAGCAATGGAGGATGTGGAGGCTGTGGTATATAAGTTGGCTTTCTCTGCAAACTCATCTACCTCACTGGAGTGTAGCTCACTTGGCTGCCCTTCCAACTCTTGTGAAAATAGCTATTTTCTTGTTAGTAATTCTTCTTGGCTATGATGGGAATCAGTATGTTGTGGGCTTGTGGCATTAATTAGCAAGAGTAGCGGTTTTTTTGGAATGCTTCCCTCCCACAGGCTTGGGAAGACATTTTTTCACTTTTCCTTTTCCTTTAAACTGCCAGGTCTTTCACTTTCAATTTGTCTGAGTTCTTCTTGTAGTGAACTATGTTTTCTCCTTGATAAATGCTGCTCTGATGCATCTGTTTTAGCCAGCTTGTTCCTTGCAGGCACTCAGCTGGCAACCTGATACTTTTTTTTCACTGGTTTTGAGCCTTCAGCTCATGCTGTAACAGGCTCCTTGGCTAGCTGCTTGTTTTTATCACTACTATGTCCTTTACTTCATCTTTGACTGAGAGATTCTTGAGTAGAGCCTCACTTTTCCTTGGCAAATAATGTGCTGGTGCATCTGTGTCTGCCTGCTTTCCCTTATTGGCACTCTTTCTGCTACCTCATGTCTCTTTGATGCTAATTTGGAGCTTTTTGCTCTGCTTATAACAGGCTCTTGAGGAAGCCACTAGTTTTGAGCCATTGCACCCTTTTCTTCTGCCTTTGATAGTTTCTGCTATTCTTGAGATACTTTCTTGGCATACCAATGCTGGCCTAAAACCATGTGCTTGTTGGCATCATGGATAATGCTTATGGAATAAGTCAAGCACCTTCTGCTTGGCCTTGAGCTCTTGAAGGTCCCATAGTATACTGGCCTTAAGGTATTGGCATGCTCAACTTCTAATGGCCTCTTGAGTAGCAGCCCACTCTTCATTATTATACTCAGCAGCTTCATGTAACTTTGATGTCTTTTAATTCTTAGACTTTGGTATCAACACTAAAATTTCTCCCTCACATGCTGTTATATGTTCTCTGAGGGCTTTATCTTTGAGCACTGCTTTAGTGCTTCAAAGACTGAACAATGTTTCACTGCTGTTACATTACAAAATGGCTCAACTGTTGGCTGTGGCATTGAGTTTCTTAAGCTCCATAATTGCTATAAAGATACTGCTTTATATATCTAGAGAATTGATTGCTGTAGATCTTTTATTAGCTCATCCTGTTTCTGGACTATTTCCTGATTTCTCTGGGTCTTTGCATCTATCCTGTCAGCCATTGCACCTAGATGCCTCATTGATGCTTTGCTATGAGCTGAAAACACATCATTACAGGTGGTGGTGATGTTATGGTGGCCACTTGCTGGTTTTCAAGTGCAG
This sequence comes from Basidiobolus meristosporus CBS 931.73, assembly GCA_002104905.1. NCBI lineage: Eukaryota > Fungi > Basidiobolomycota > Basidiobolomycetes > Basidiobolales > Basidiobolaceae > Basidiobolus > Basidiobolus meristosporus. Next base: position 24,873 of record MCFE01000316.1, on the reverse strand, counting down.
GTACTACTTCTGCTATATTCCCATCTGCCTCAGCAGTATGGTCAGCTTGTAGCACTGCCAAAGCTCACAATTACCTACCTGACTGAGAGCCCAAGGAGTCTGCACTATGACCTTCAGTGGGCATACTGTCCACAGGGCCTTGTTTGGTTGTAGCCCTGTTTGTTGCACTGAATGTCAAAGCAAGCTGTTGTCCAACTGTTCTTCTGCTGCTGTCAGCAGTGGGGTTTGGTTGGGTACTAGACAACTTTGCTTTATTGTTGGTGGCATATATATTGAAGTGAATCAAACCAAAGGGAAAATGGTGATACAGTTATGTGTGTATGTAGTGCCACAACTTTATTTACAATGCTTATTATGTAAGGAGATCATTGAATCTTACATTCATGTAGATGCAATATCTCAACTACAAGACTGTCTTGAATTCACATAAGCATTGACAAAAAAGTAGTATAATAGCGTTGTATTGAGGGTCAAACAATTTGCCCCATGGATAAGACTACTTTGAATCAATTCCGTAAGAGAAGAGAAAAAAGACCTTGTGTCTATTATAGTAAGCCTCTCAGCCATGCAGCATTCAGTCAGCATAGGAAGTACCATAACAATCATAGTCAGTGTTTTGCCACTCAAGTTATATTTGGCTATTCACCAGTTATCACTTTATCAACAATATCTTGCTGGCCTCCTGAGACTTCTATAATAGCACCAAGCCACACTTATCACCTTGCACAAACTGAGTCAGGTGAGTTTGTGATGCCTTTAGGCTCACCCCAGCCTTCTGAGTATGGCATGCAGAGTGATAGCTTTGTGAGCCTACCATTGCTGACAAAAGTACCCTGCTTGAGCCTGGCAAAATCCAATTATGCAATGAGACAACACCTGTTGAAATAATGCCAAGGATACTTTATGGAGTCAAGTGTGCTCAGTAATCCACCTACAGGTGATATATGTGATGTTGTGGCTAGAGAAGTGGATCAATTCCAATAATATCATTAATGGGGGCTTTGAGGATATACTACTACTTCTTGCAAAAATCATCCCAGGATGCAACCTACCATATACATGGTATAAATAAGCAACAGTAATGTGGCAAGCAATAGACTTGTTCCGTTGGATAGTGCCACATTGAGCCATGAGTGCCAAATGATGCCATAGTGTGCCAGAGAGGCCAAGTGAACCTATACTTGGCCACAGAGTGTGAAACAAAGCTCTGCATCTTCAAGTGAAGCAGCCCCTGTGTTTCACCCATTGCGCAGGAGAAAATCCATTTTTTGACCTTTTTTTTTGGATCAATGTAGCTCAGGATGTGTAAGAGCACAGGAGAACTGAAGATATGCATCTGGTACTCAATACCCACGGCACTCTGAATCTAGCTCCTGTAGCTTGTTTCATGTCACAAAAATGAATGGCACTATCTTGGTCCACTGGTACTATCTGGCACTATAAGTGCTTTGTATAGATCTTACTTTAGGGCTAATATTCAAATATAGTGCCAGATAGTACCAGTGGACCAAGATAGTGCCATTCATTTTTGTGACATGATACAAGCTACAGGAGCTAGATTCAGAGTGCCGTGGGTATTGAGTACCAGATGCATATCTTCAGTTCTCCTGTTCTCTTACACATCCTGCACAACTTTGATCCACAAAAAAACATCAAAAAATGGATTTTCTCCTGCGCAATGGGTGAAACACAGGGGCTGCTTTGCATGAAGATGCAGAGCTTTGTTTCACACTCTGTGGCCAAGTATAGGTTCACTTGGCCTCTCTGGCACACTATGGCATCATCTGGCACTCATGGCTCAATGTGGCACTATCCAACGGAACAAGTCTAATATATAACCCACTGTCAGTCCTGTTACCAGCAAGTGTCAACAGTTTTATGGCATTACCATCCAAAAATGCCACCATTGCAAGGGGCCCAACTTGTCAGGAATCCACCACCATTGGAGGAAAACATTGCTTACACTCCAGATTTATTTTGGTAATACCCCATCTAATGTAGCTCATGCAGTCCAACAAATATGTGAAGCTATGGAGTACAACACTCAGTTTCAATGAAGTGCAAGCATATCCAATACATCTGATGGCAAATCTACAAACTGCTCAGAAGAAAGGGCTACTTAGAAGGCATTTATGACCATGTTTTTAGCTTGGCACTTGATGGATTTTCATTTAACAAGTACTCTACTAGCAAATCCTGCTTACCACTGACTCTCATCAGCCTGAATCTGCTGCCTCTCTTAGAGTTTGATAGCTCAAATCTGATGGTAGTCTCACTTGTATCTGAGTGCAAATTGTTGTCCAACCTGGATAACTGCCTGTATCCATTGCTGGGTGAACTTTGTAAGCTTTGCAGCAGAATAACAGTCAATGAGCAGCATTTCAAAGTGCATATTATTTTCTGCATTGGAGATACCACTGCCATCAGCAAGAGAGCCAGTTTTTCTGGCAATATTGATGGTATTGCTGTCAAATGTATGAGATACTGTGACATACTCCATAACTCAAACACATCAGTATTACCCAAACACCAACACCAAGAACAGCATCTTTCCACCCAGAGAATGTACCAAAGTCAGCATGTAATAGCTGCAAAGCCGGCAAGCTATAAGCCATTGGCCAGAATATAGAATTAATTAGAAACCAGATATACTTAAGATAGAGGGTATATGCAGCAACAAATGCTTTCAACTGGGAGCAAAGCATTTGCTTTTCAGCAATACCTCTATACTGATAAACAAGCTGTACATGGGGTATTTCAAGGTAAATGAGCCCTTTGAGATACCAGGAAAATTGAAAGAATTGGCAGGATATTGCATAGTATCAGCTAAGCTAAATACTTTAACAGGCTCCAATTAACATTCATACACACGTAGCCTCACAATATTTGTAGAGCTACATGAGCTTCTTCAGATAGGGTACTGTCAGAATATATCCAGAGTGTGAGCAATGTTTTCCATCAATGGTAGTGGATTACTGACAAGTTGGGTACCTTGCAATGGAGGCATTTTCTGATGTGAATGCTATGCAACTGTAGACACATGCTGGTACCCTGATGGTCTCTGGGTTCTATGTTGCCAGCCCCTGGATATTTGTCCATTTATAGCACATATATGGTAAGTTGCATCATGGATGATCTTAGCAAGATGTAGTAGTAAATCTTCAAAGCCCACATTACCGATATTACTGGAAACAAGCCACTACTCTACCCACAGCATCACATATATTACCTGTAGATGGACTACTGTGCTCACTTGACTCCACAAAGTATCCTTGACATTTATTTCCACTGGTATTGTCTCATTGCACAATGGGATTTTGCCTGGCTTGTACAGGCTACTCTTGTTAGGTGCATAGGCTCACAAACCCTCAGTGAGCCTGCTTCTTCAGAGCTATCACTCTGCCTCCCATATTCAGAGGACTGGGGTGAGCCTAAAGGCATCACAAACTCACCTGACCTGGCTTGTGCAGGGTGGCAAGTGCAGCTAGGTGCTTTTATAGAAGTATCAAGTGACTGGCAAGATATTGCTAGTACAGTAGTGACTAGTAAATGGTCAAATATGACTAGCATGACAAAGCACTGGTTGTGATCCTTGTATTACTTTATATGCTCTCTGCATACTTCATGGCTGAGAGGCTTGCTACAGTAGACACATGGTCTTTTTTCTCTTCCTTTATAGCATTGAATCAAAGTAGTCTTGTTGATGGGGCAACAGTTCAATGCTCAACAACATAACATTATTATGTTACTTTTTTGTCAGTGCTTTTATGAATTCAAGACAGTCTTGTAACTGAGACATTGCACCTACATGGATGTAAGATTGAATGATGACTTGCATTAATAGGCATTGTAAATAAAGTTGTGGCACCATATATACACATATATGTAACGTCATTAACCCTTTGTTTTGACTCCCTTTTATGTATTTGCCCCCAAAAATAAAGTAAATAGTCTGGTTTGCAACCAAACCCTGCAGCTGACAGTAGTAGAAGAACAGTTGGACAACAGCATGCTTTGACATTCAGTGCAACAAGCACGGCTATAACAAATAAAGGCCCTGTGAGCAGTTTGCCCAATAACAGTATAATGTGGACTCCCCAAGCTCTCAGTCAAGTTGACACTTTGCAATCTCTGCAGAGCTGCAAGCTGACCATAATGCTGAGGAAGATGAGAATGTGGCAAAAGTTAAATCCTTAGTTGAAGATCAGCAAGTGGCCATTGCCATATCACCACCACCAGTTTTAGCACAAACGTTGTCAGCTCATACCACAGCATTATTGAGGTGTTTAGGTGCAATGGCTAATAGGATAGATGCAATGACCCAGAGAAATTGAGAAATAGTCCAGAAACAGGGTGAGCAGATAAAAGGTGTAGATCAATCAATACTCCAGGTAGAAAAGCAGTATCTTTGCTGCAAAGAAGGAACCAAGGTAGCTCAAAGTCACAGCCAAGAATTGAACCATCTCCCAATGTAATAGCAGAGGAATACTGTCCCATCTTTGAAGCAGAAGAGCCATTCCAAAAGATAAAGCTCACGGAAAAACCTATCTCTGCATGGGAGGGAGAAAATGTAGGGTTCATAGCAAAGCCTCAAAATCAAAAGACTTCAAAGTTACATGAAGCCATTGAGTGCAATGAAGAAGAGTAGGCCAATACTTAAGAGGGTGTTGGAAGTCTAGCATGCAAATACCTTATGGCCAGCATACTATGGGACCTTCAAGAGCTTAAGGCCAAGCAGAATGTGATTGACTTGTTCCATGGACATTATCCAGAATTCAATCAAGCAAACAGGTTTGTGCCAGTGTTGGTAGGCTAAGAAGGTATCCCAAGAATAGCATAGGCTATCAAAGGCAGAAGAACAAGGGTGCAATGGCCAAAAACCAGCAGCCTCCACAAGTGCATGTTACAAGCAGGGCCTAAAGCTCAAAACAAGTGTCTAAGAGACATCAGGTAGCTGGAAGCGTGTCATTAAGCAAAAAGCAGCCAGACACAGATGCACCAGAACAACGTTTTACAAGGAAAAAGCCTACTTTTATTCAAAAAGCATGCAGTCAAAGATGCAATGAATGACCTGGCAGTAGTATAAATGAGCAGCTACCTCAGGAGCCCATCACAGCGTGGGCTGAAGGCTCAAAATAAGCCAGAAAGAAGCCTCAGGTAGCTTTTAGAGTGCCAGCAAGGGACAAGCAGGCCAACACAGATGCATCAGAGCAGCATTTATCAAGGGAAAAACATAGTTCAATACAAGAATAACTGACAGATATGCCAACAATGTCAAGAACTTAAAAGGTAATCTCACAATGCCTTCAGTGAAATTTTGGAACATTTATAAGCACATCAGCAGGTTGCAGCACTTCTTCAAGAGCAGAGCTCAAGTAAATGCACTGGAATATCTCAAGAATTTGTTGCAAAGACTGGCAGATAAGGTGCTAGACCATACAGTGCTGCTGAAGACCAGGATGTATGGGAACCAGTGAATGAGCAGTGGTATAAAGCTGTAGGGTTCCTGCCATTGTCATGGAAACAGAGGGTTACAGCAGAAATTCATATTGAGTGGTGGATTTTGATAAAGTTACTTGTTGAGTGTAAGGTGGGGTTTAATACAAGTGTAGGGTATAGGGACCTATATAGGTCAACACAATTGGCAATTGAGGTACAACTGAGATTTCAATGGAAAAAAATTAATTTGTATGCATGAAAATTAAGAGAAACAGTTGAGTCAGAAAGCAAGGAGTGTGAGAAAGAGGCAATAGCCAGTCAAGGCGCACAAATGTAGGATGTGATAGAGTGTCCAAGATCAGAAAGTGAGAAAATTGGCTGAGAACAAACCAAAAGCCATATCTATATAGCAGACTGGTTTTGTTGGATAGTGCCACATAGTGCCAGTGTGTTTAAAGTGCTGGTTTGATCTGGCGTTCTACAGCATTATCAGGCACCATGATATCTATCATAATGTCAGTGGTACAGCATAGTTACTGGTAATTTTATTTAATCTTAGTGATGTTGCTCAGAATAGTGCTTTCCTTGCTTTATATGACTTTCCTCTGTATTTATCAGCCAATATGCTGAATCTCTTTAGATATCCAAGTGTATGCTCTACCCTCACTCTGAAATGTATAAATATCTCATTGTAGAGCTTCTGCTTCCTGCTAAGCACACTCTTCCTTGGCTTCCTATATGCTGTAATAGATCCAAATCTCTGACAATCCTCTCCTATATAAATTTGCCATATTTTTCTGCCCTCTGCTGAGTTCTGGATAATTCTCTACCCAGATTGCTTTGTCATGCTTACTACCAGCAGATGGCCCACTAAACCAGATGATGTTACCCTCAATGTCAGACAGTGCTTGAAACTTTACACAGTGTGCCTTTCACTTGCCAAAATAAAAGTCCCTCTGCCCTCTAGAAGGTCTGTTGATCCTGATTGGGAAGGTATCCAAAATACTCCTGATATGGAACCTGTTGCTGAATACTCTTACAGAATGAGTCCATTCAAGTTAGAAGAAATCATGAGACAAACTGATCAATTATTGAAGCAAGGATACATCAGGCCCAGCAAGGCTCCTTGGGGAGCTCCAGTGCTTTTTGCAAAGAAGAGGAAAGGACAACTATGAATGTGTATCTATTACAAAGCTCTGAACTAAGTAACTGTGAAGAATAAGCACCCCATACCTTGGATTGGTGAGCCTATGGACCCACATAATGGATCCACAATATTCAGCAAAATTGATCTCATGTAAGGATACAACCTGACCAGCATGAAAGCAGAAGTTATACCTATGACAACAATCAAGACCAGATATGGATATTACAGGTAAGTGGTCAAGAGCTTTGGTTGTACCAATGCCCCATCATCATTCATGGCCTTGATGCAAACCATCTCTCAGCAGTACTTAAACAAGCTTGTAGCAATCTTCTTAGACAACATATTGATATACAGCAACACAGAAGAGGATTACTTGGTGCCTATTGAAGGTTCTTGAAAAAGTCAAGAGGGAACAAGAAATATGGCAAGCTAGCAATGAGTGACTTCTCTTAGGAACAGGTTGGATATCTGGGACATATAGTGACTAGCACAGGAGTGATCTAAGACCCCAAGAAAGTGGAAGTTATCAAGAATCTTAAGCCACACCATAGTATTTGAGAGCTCCAATCATTTCTTGGAATGGTCCCTATTATTGCAGATTTGTACATTGCAAATATTGCAGCCACTTTGACAGGTATCCTCAGGAATGACAACACCTTGAAGTGTGACATAGCCCATGGGACTGCCTTTCAGATGCTCAAGAATGAAGTTACCCAGGTGCCATGCTTAGAAATACCTAACTTCAAAAAAGAGTTTACACTTTGTGCAGATGCCTCAGATTATCCAATTGGCAGAGTATTGAGCCAAAAGCATGAAGTAAAGGAATGCCCAGTGACTTTTAAATCCACAACACTGAACTTGCCGGGACAAAACTTTTCAATGTGTAAGAAAGAGATGCTTGCATAGTATACTGCTTAAAGACATCCAGGAGGGAGGTAAGTAAACAAGAGATGATATTATTAAAAAGTCACTCTTTATTAAGTATAGTTAATAGTTATGTAATAGATTCACCATCACCATCAAATATAAGTTACTTATGGAATTATGGATCATTATTAGGCGTATGTCTAGGAATTCAAATAATTACAGGAGTAACTTTAGCAATGCATTATACAAGTCATGTAGATTTAGCTTTTATAAGTGTAGAACATACAATGAGAGATGTAAACTTTGGTTGGCTAATTCAATATACACATGCAAGTGTAGCTTCATTCTTCTTCATTTTTGTATATATTCATATTGGAAAAGGATTATACTACAAATCATATAAAAGACCTGATCATGACTCACTCAAGATTATATTTACTGAGAGGGTTCTATGCAGAGGAATGGGAAGATGAAGGGAGCTCATTCAGCAACTTGGCTTGGAGATTGTCTACTACTCTGTGAAAAAAGCATGGATGCTGATGCCTTCCCAAGACTAAAACAAGTTGCACAACTCAACATGGTGCATGAATTAAATTGGTCCAGCTTATTACTAAGATACTTGGAGGACCAAGCTGTTCCTAATGACATGGATGAGGATATCAAGAATATTGTGTGAGATGAAGCCAGCAAATTGGCAGTGCAGGATGAAACACTACCAGATTGTGGATTGAAGCCCTATTGCCTATTGCCTTTATGTTGCTCACCTGGATATAATACACAAGCTACACCATGGATATGGAAATCTTGGAATTGAAGGAATGTGCACCCTTCTAAAAGCTTGAACATGGTGGCCCAAAATGAAACAAGATTTTGAGAAGCTGGTGAAAACATGCCCAAGTTGCTAAATTAACCAATGTAAACCACAGAGAATCCCTGAGCATTTTCTCTTGGAGTCTTAAAACCTTCTGAGAAATGAGGAATTGGCATTATTAGATGACTACCCACTACCACAAAATGCAACTTGTGGATCCTAGTTGCAGTTAACCACACTAGTAAGTGGCTAGTGGCTAGTGCAGTACCCAAAGCCAATGAATAAGAAGCTACAGTCTCATCTTTCATGAGATCCTGATGAAAGTTGGCTGCCCTGTGGAAATCTTTTCTAACTGAGGCGCAAACTTTATGGCAAAAACATTGGAACCTGACCTGGAAATGCAGCAGATCATACATTTGAGAACTTTGGCATATCACCAATGTGCTGGTGTACAGGTCCAAGGGAGGGATACATCCAACACTTCTTAAGTGTTTTGTGCTCACCTGGTGCAATCATGTATGGCAAAAGCTTGCTAGGAATACTTGGTTTTTGTCTCTACTTTAAGCTGAAGGGAAGAAAGCCATAAGATTGTCAAGGGAGAAAGATTGAGCTCAAATCCCCATTTTAGTTGGTGTCTTGACATAAGTATGTGCCAGGTTCAGCATCCTTAGAGATGGCAATGCACCAAAGCTTCCAAGGTCAAAACAACTTAAAACTCAACCAACAGGGACTTGATAAGAATGCAGCTATGGTCAATAGTTATAAAGGCCAAAAAGTATCTTTTGCTGTTAAAGAACAAACTTGCAAAAGAATCAAATATAATAAAAGATACCTACCCTGAGTATTCCTGACAAATAGTTCATTCAATGTCAATTGGCTGTCAGCACAGTTTCCTGGGAATGTCCTGTGGTCAAAGGCTGGAGTTTGGATTGTAGCAGGTAGCAGTGATCACACTAACTAACAAGTTGGTATATTGATGAAAAGCACAATGATTTATTGTTGAAAGATTACCTCCCTTTTGTACTTTTCTCACTGGCTAAGTGATTACCAATCATTTTGTTCCAGAAGGTTCTGGAGGTCAAATAGAAATCTAAATGACATCAGAATGAGCTAAGAATGTTCCAAGTAGGTGCAAGAAGGTTCTAAGATGCACAGCACACCCAACCAATCATGAATCTGTTTTCTGAAATCTGCGTAGCATAGGGATACCATATATGGTATGAAAATGATAGGGATGGTGACTTGGTCAAGAAATGTGTCACAGGTACTGGCATAGGTATCTGCCTAATATAGAAGCACTTACATCAAGTAATCATACGTAAAGTGATGGATAACTTATGCAATAAGGTAGGCAGGTGTGATAGACAATTGACTTACAGGATAGTACTGACCAAGTAAGACAAATGGGATAAAACAAAAATAAGTGCAGTAGAACTATAGGTAAGTAGAGAATATGGGAATGAGCACATCTGTCAGTGGGTGCCACTATGACCCCATTACACCATACCCTATGTAAAATAATTTGGTCCTGCATGTGGATCTAATCCAGATCAGCCATCAGGATCCCAATTAGAGACTGTCAGAGTACCAGCAACTGGGAATTAGTGACCTTGTTAATGATCTTATAACACAATCACAACGGCATTTTGCTAACTTTATTGCCAAATAAAGTTATAAGCTTGACAAGATTTGATTGGTGCTGTGACCATAATTGCATAGCATTGTTGCGGTCTTATTGCGCTCTACAACTTTTTTAAATGAATTCAACTGGCCTGGACATCCAATTGCCTTATATGGCAAAAAATCCGACAGTATTTCAACAGCCTCACAGCAAGACTCTAATGGCATTATAACGGCAGTATGGCAGCCTATAGCTAGTTCTGTATAATGCTACGGTACTAATTTACCCAATGGTATTTCCTTTTTCTACCTCCCCTTGTGCAATTCATATATTCCATTGTAGAATCACCCCTCTTTATTTGCTTGCCCACAACTTTCTTAGGTACTCCACAAATAGTTTCAATCAAAAAACACTATGGCCTCCTGCTCACTGACCTTTGCAAAAGCACACCCGCTGCAATTGACATACTTCTATCACCTCAACTTTACGGCTTTTTAGTGTGATATTTGCAAAGTTGCCATATACCTTGCACTGCTGGTAATATATACATCTTGCAAACATATGCCTTGTTGTTGCCACTTCTGCCATGAATACCTCCTGAATATCTGAAAAGAACTTCTTGGTATTTAGCCAGTGAATACCTTTGTCCTGCTGGATTCTAGTCCCCTTATAGGTCTGCTCTGGCTCTTGTTTGTGTAAATTCTATATTGAATGGTGTAGAAGTTGGCTTGTGACCACAAGAAAGCTGCATACCTTGGTAGAGTTTTCCTTATAAAAATTAGATGCTTGATGCATGCAATCTAACATTGCATTACTTAACTGATTACCCATGCATTGGGGCTGCTTAGCTTCTCAATGCTATAGGTATAGGTGTCTCCATGTGACATCTACTCTCAGTACTTTACAACTCTTCCTGGCTGTCCTCCATGTGCCAACTCATCACATCCATGATAGACTCAAAGGTATGATCTTTGAGACTAGAATATGATAGCACCTGTGACTCGACTTGTCTTCCTATCTCCCCTCACACCTGCTCTATAGGAAGCTTCCAAAAGGTGAAGCAAGGCCCAATATTCTCCACACACCATGCAAGATGGAGTAGAGAATGGATATAGTAGCAGCAGAGATCTCTGTGTTCAGCTTTATGTTTGTAGTGTAGCCACCCAAATTTCTTCACAAACTCTTTGCACAATAGCTGTAGATGCATCAAGTTGGCATTGGTGATCAGCTTCTGGATAAATATTCCTACAATGTCTGCATGTACCTCCCAATGCTTCCAATGTACTCTTGTTTGGAATGGATTCATAATGTCACTTAAATAAATACATATCCAGTTCATCCAGTCTTTGCATTTCCCTATGAAAAATTAGTGAGATGATTCTGTCAAAAGGCCATCAAAAAATTAAAGTCCTGTGACTAAGAGGTACTGATCTTGTTGAGACACTGTTCAGAGACCATTGAAAATATTTGCACCACAGATTTCACAAAAAACTTGATCAAAGTTTTTCATCACAACAATGTATAAGTGGCTTTTAGTTGGTTCCCTGCCAATTTGCTCACTTTCTAATTCTGGACACTCTATTGCCTCCTACATTTGTGTGCATTGCTTGGCTATTGCCTTGTTTGCATACTCCTTACTTCCTGACTCAACCGTTTCTCTTACCTTTCATGCATACTAATTGATTTATTTCTGTTGACACTTCACTTGTACCTCAATTGCCAATTGTATTGACCTATACAAGTCTCTATACCCCACACTAACATTAAGCCCAACCCCACACTCAGCAAGTAACTCCATTAAAATTCACCACTCTACAGTATTTTTGCTGTAATGTTCTGGTCCCACAACTTTGGCGGGAACCCAACAGCTTTTTGCTACTGTTCATTCACTAGTTCCCACACCTCCTGGTCTTCAGCCAGCATTGCAAGGTCTAGCTCCTCATCTGCCTGTCTTAGCAATAAATCCTTGCAATATTCCAGTGTGTTTTCTTTACCTTTCCTTTATCACTGCCAGGTCTTTCACTGCTACTTCCCCTGATTGCTTCTTGTAAAGAACTACGTTTTCTCTTGGGTAAATTCTGCTCTGAAGCATTTGTTTTTGGTCTGCTTGTCCCTTGCTGGCACTCTTCTGGCAGCCTGATGTTTCTTTTCTACTTGTTTTGAGCTCTTAACCGTAGTTGTGACAGGCTCCTATAGAGGCGGCTGGTTTCTATCACTGCCAGGTCCTTCACTGCTACTTTGACTGGGTGCTTCTTTAGTGGTACTACACTTCTTCCTTGATAAATGTTGTGCTGGTGCATCTATGTCTGCCTGCTTGATCCTAATTGGCACTCTTCCAGCAGCCTGAAGTCTCTTTGAAGCTTGTCTAGAGTGTTTGGCCCTGCTTGTAACAGGCTCTTGAGGAAGCCTCTGGCTTTTAGCCATGGCACCCTTGTTCTTCTGCCATTGATAGTTTCTGCTATTCTTAAGATACTTTCTTAGCATACCAATGCTGGCCCAAAATCTGTTTGTCCATTTGAATCCAGGATAATGCTCATAGAACAAGTCAAGTGCATTCTGCTTGGCCTTGAGTTCATGATGGTCCCATGGTATACCGGCCTCAAGGTGATGGTGTGCTAGACTTCTGATGGCCTCTTATACATTAGCCCACTCTTCATTATTGCACTCAACAGCTTCATGGATCTTCAATGTCTTTAGATATTTAGGCTTTGGTACAAACACCACATTGTCTCCCTCCCATGCTGTGATAGGTTTTTCTTTGGGCTTTATCTTTGGGCACTGTAGCTGTACTTCAAAGACTGTACAGTGTTCCTCTGCTGTTACATCAAGAAATGGGTCAATTCTTTGCTGTGACATTGAGCTACTTGAGTTTCTACTTTGCAGCAAAGATACTGCTTTCTCTACCTGGGATATTGATTGCTCTACATGTATTGTCCACTCATCCTGTTTCTGGACTATTTTCTGATTTCTCTGGGCCATTTCATCTATCCCATCAACCACTGCACCTAATTGCTTCATTAATGCTTTGGTGTGAGCTGACAACACACTTGCTAATATGGGTGGTGGTTAAGTTATCATGGCCACTTGCTGATCTTCAACTGAGGGTACTGTACTTACTACATTCTCATCTGCCTGAGCATAATGGTCAGAATGTGGCTCTGCAGAGGTTCTAAATTGCCTACTTGACTGAGAGTCTGAGGAGTCTGCATTATTACCTTCAATGGGCACACTGTCCACAGGGCCTTTTTTGGATGTAGCCCTGCATGTTGCACTGGATGTCAAAGCAAGCTGTTGTCCAACCATTCTTCATTTGCTGTCAGTGGTGGGGTTTGGTTGAGAACCAGACAACTTTGCTCTATTTTTTAGCGGCATGTATATGGAAGTGAGTCAAACCAAAGGGGATATAGTATTACATATATGTGTATATGTGGTGCCACAACTTTATTTATAATGCTTACTATGGAGGGTCATCATTGAATCTTACATTCATGTAGGCATAATGTCTCAAATACAAGACTGTCTTAAGTTCACATGAGTATTGACCAAAAACTGATATAATAAAGCTATGTTGTTGAAGGTCAAACTGTTTACCCCATGGACAAGACTACTTTGACTCAACGCCATGAGAGAAGAGAACAAAGACTATATGGCTATTGTGGCAAGCCTCTCAGTCATGAAGCACAAGACAGCATAGGAAGTATTACAAGGATCATGGCTAGTGTTTTATTACTCAAGTCATATTTGACCATTCATTGGTTACTACTGTACCAACACTATCTTGCCAGCAATTGATATTTCTATATTAGCACCTGGCCATCTTTGTCACCTTGCACAAACTGAGTCAGGTGATTTTGTGATGCCTTCAGGCTCACCTCAGCCTTCTGAATATGGCATGCAGAGTGATAGCACTGACAAAGAAGGTTCATGTTGAAATATTGAACTATTTGGTATCATTCAGCAGCTAAAAATTTACTTAACAATTCTAGCCTAGTCTTAGTCACACTGTAGGACTCATTTACCACCTTAACTTTGCCACTTTCTCCAGATATATGATCTTATGATTATTCCCCTATAGTCAGGATCAAATTAGCACTATTACCAAACATTATGTACTAACCCTGAAACTGTTACAGAATGCTCCTGAATATTGAGAAACCCTCCCTACTTAGTGTTGCAGCTGTATTACTTCTACAAAGGTATAAATACTGAGCTTCTTTATGAATAAACAACAGTTCAACTATTATCACTATTTCTTGATAAGTTCCTTATATCCAAATCACTTCTTAAATTGCAACAGTTCACTGATGGATTTTGTGCCCATCTCCCCTAACAACAGTACCATGTATGTGCCCAGTCAAGTCCCTATATGCAATGAGACAATACCAGTTGATATAATGCCAAGGATACTTTATGGAGCCAAGCAAGCCCAGTAGTCCATCTACTGGAGAATGATGTAATGTTGTGGCTAGAGAGGTGGTGTGTTTCCATTAATACCAGTAATGGGGGCTTTGAGGATTTATTACTACTTCTTGCCAAAATCATACCAGGATGCAACTTACTATGTACACGGTACAAGTGTATAACCATCATGAGGTATAGTGGGTTCACAGTGACACCCACTGACAGATGTGCTCATTCCTATATTTTCTATTTTCCTATTTTCTCTACTACACTTATTTTAGTTTTATCCCATTTGTCTTACCTGATCAGTACTATCCCATAAGCCGGTGTGGTGGTGTATAAGTCCAAAGGGCAAAATATGGCCAACACTTCTCAAGTGTGAATGTGTGTGGGGTGTCCACTGTGTACAATGACCTCTGACAAGAGCTTGCTAGGAATACTGGATCTTTTGTCTAATCTAATGTGAAGGGTGCTAAAGCCTCAAGCTTGTCAAGGGAAAACTATTGAACTACAATCCGCAACTTAGTTGGCATCTTAACAAAAGTTTATAATGGCTTCAATATCCTTTGAGATGACAATGTACTAAAGCTTCCAAAGTCAAAACAACTGTAAACTCCACCAACAGTGACTTTATAAGAATGGAGCTTTGACCAATAGTTACAAAGACTGAAAAGTATCTTTGCCTGTACAAGAACAAACTTGGGAAAACAATCAAATATAATAGAATATACCTACTCTGAGTATTCCTCACAAGTAGTGCCTCCAAGGTCAATTGGCTGTCAGCACAGTTTCCTGGGAGTATTGTCAGGTCTGAGTCAGAAAGTAGTGGTGATAGGTAGCGGTGATCTCACTAATCTACTCTGAGTAGGTATCTTTTGTTATATTTGATTGTTTCCCAAGTTTGTTCTTGTACAGGCAAAGATACTTTTCTGTCTTTGTAACTATTGGTCAATGCTGCATTCTTATCAAGTCACTGCTGGTGGAGTTTACAGTTGTTTTGACTCTGGAAGCTTTAGTACACTGTCATCTCAAAGGATGCTGAACCCAGCACATACTTTTGTTAAGATGCCACCTAAGTTGGGGATTGTAGCTCATTAGTTTTCCCCTGACAAGCTTGTGGCTTTATTCCCCATCACATTATATTAAAGACAGAACCCAAGTATTCCTAGCATGCTTTTGCCAGAGGTTATTGCACCCAGTGAACACCCCACTCACAAAACACTAGAGAAGTGTTGTAAGTATCTCTCCCTTGGACTTATACACCACCACAGCAACTGGCAACATATGATCCAGAGACTGTCCTGATTCAAGCATGTGTTAACAGTTGCATGGCATTCACATCCAAAATTACTACCATTGCAATATGTCCAAATTGCTAGGAATCCACCACCATTGAGGGACAACATCATTACCACTCCTGATATATTCCGGTAATTCCCCATCTAAGGAAGCTGATGCAGTCCAACAAATATTGCAAAGCTATACAGTACCGCACTTAATATTAATCAAGCGCAAACATATCCAATATTTTCAATGGTAGACATTACAAACAGCTAAGATGCAAGAGCTACTTTGAAGGTATGTATGACCATGCCTTTGCCTAAGCACTTGATGAATTCTCATTAAACAAGTACTCTACCAGCAAATCCTACTGGCCACTGGTTCTCATCATTCTGAGTTTGCCACCCATCCTACAGTATCAGAGATATAATCTGATGATAGTGTTGCTGGTATCTGAGCCAGAGTCACCATCCAACCAGGATAGCTACCTGTATCAGTTGCGGGATGAATTTTGTATGCTTTCCAGCAGGATAAAGGTAAATGGCCATCATGTAAAAGCGCATATTACTATCTTCATTGGAGATACCCCAGCCATCAGCAAGATAGCAGGTTTTTCTGGGCACAATGGACAGTATTGCTGTCAAATGTGTGAGATCCAGGGGATTTACTCCATAACTCACACACATTATTATTACCCAAACACCAGCACTAAGAGCATCATCTTTCCACAGAGAAAATGTACAGAAGCAAGCATGCAATTGCAGCAAAGTTGGCAAGCTATAAGCCATTGGCCAGAATATGGAATCAACTGGAAACTGGAGATACTTAAGATGGAGGGTATCTGTTGGAGCAAAAGCTTTCCACTAGGAGCAATGCATTTGCTTTTCAACAATATCCCTATACTGACAACCAAGTTGTACATGGGGCATTTCAAGCTAAATGAGCCCTTTGAGATACTGGAGAAATTTGAAAGAATTGGCAATAAACTACCAAGTATCCACTACCCTGAGTACTTCTCATGGGCTCCAATTAACATTCATATGCATATGCAACAACACAAATGCAAACACTGGATGAACTGGATATGTATTTATTCAGGAGGTGTTCTGAAGCCATTCCTACCAAGAGTACATTAGTAGCATTGAGGGTCATATGTGGACATTGTAAGAATACTTTTCCAGAAGCGGATCACCAATGCCAACTTGACACATCTGCAGCTGTTGTGTGAGGAGTTTGTGACAAGATTGGAGCGGCTATATAACAAACATAAAGCTGAATGTGTAGATCTCTGCCACTACTGTATCCATTTTCTACTCCATCTTGCATGGTGTGTGGAGAATATTGGGCCTTGCTTCACCTTTTGGGAGTTTCCTATGGAGCAGATGTGTGGGGAGATAGGAAGACAAGTCAAGTTGCAGTTACTACCATATCCCTATCTCATCAAGAATATTACCTTCAAGTCCTTCATGGATGTGATGAGTTGGCACATGGAGGACAGCCAGAAAGAGTTGGAAAATACCAAGGACAAATGTGCACATGAAGACACCTATGCCTATGGCATTAAGAAGCTATGCAGCCCCAATGCATGGGTAATCAGTTAAGTAATGCAAAGTTGGGTTGGGTGCAACAAGCAACTAATTTTTATCAGAAAAACTCTACCAAGATATACTGGATTTTTCATAGCCACAAGCCAACATCTACACCATTCAATATGGAATTCACACAAACAAAAGCCAGAGCACACCTATAAGGGGGACTAGAATCCAGTAGGGAGAAGTAATACATTGGCTAAATACCAAGAAGTTCTTTGCAAATATTCAGGAGGTATTCATGGCAGAAGTGGCAACAACCAAGCATATATTTGTAAGATATATATGTTACCAGCTGTGCAAGGTATATGGCAACTTTGCAAGTATCACACTAAAAAGCCGTAAAGTTGAGGTGATAGAAGTAGGTCAATAGTGGCAGGTGTGCGCATTTGTAGAGGTTAGTAAGCAGGAGGCCATGTTTTTTTGATTCAAACTCTATGTGGAATACCCAAGGTAGTAGTGGGTAAGCAAATAAAGAAAGGTGATTCTACAGTGGAATATATGAATTGCACAAGGGGAGGTAGAAAAAGAAAATACCATTTGGTAAATTGGTACAGTAGCAGTATACAGAACCAGCAGTAGGCCATTATACTGCCAATATAATGCCATCAGAGTTGTGCTGTGAGGCCATCAAAATACTATCAAGTTTCTTGCCATATAAGGCAATGGGAAGTCCTGGCCAACTGGATCCACATAAAATAGTTATAGAGCGCTGAAAGACCCCAACAATACCATGCAAATATTGTCAAGTATTATCCCTTTATTTGGTTGTAAAGTTAGCAAAACACCCTCATGATCTTTTCATAAGATTGTTGGGAGGGTCACTAATTCCAAGCTGCTGTTATTATGATGGTCTCTAAACAGGATCTTGACAACTATTCCAGATTGGATCCACCTGTGGGACCAAATTATTTTCATAGGGTTTGTATTGTTGTGTATGCATATAAATATTGATTGGAGTCCATGAGAAGTACTTAGGGTAGTAAATATTCTGTAGTATCTTGCCAATTCTTTCAAATTTTCCAGTATCTTGAAGGGCTCATTTAGCCTGAAATGCTCAATGTACAACTTGGTCATCAGTATTTGGATATTGATGAAAAGCAAATGCATTGCTCCCAATGGAAGGCATTTGCTCCAACACATACCCTCTATCTTCAGTATCTCCAGTTTCCAATTGATCCCATATTCTGCCCAATGGCTTATAACTTGCCAACTTTGCTGGAACTGCACGCTGACTTCTGTACATTCTCTCTGTGGAAAGATGATGTTCTTAGTGCTGGTGTTTGGGTAATAATAATGTGTGTGAGTTATGGAGTAAATCCCCTGGATCTCACACATTTGGCAGTAATACCATCCATTGTGCTTGGAAAAACCTGCTCTCTTACTGATGGCTGGGGTATCTCCAATGAAGATTGTAATATGCACTTTTACATGATGGCCATTTACCTTTATCCTGCTGGAAAGCATACAAGATTCATCCCGCAACTGATACAGGTAGCTATTCTGGTTGGATGGTGACTTAGGCTCAGATACCAGCAACACTACCATCAGATTATTGCTCTGATACTGCAGGATGGGCAGCAGATTCAGAATGATGAGAACCAGTGACTAGTAGAATTTGCTGGTAGAGTACTTGTTCAATGAGGATCCATCAAGTGCTTAGGCAAAGGCATGGTCATACATACCTTCAAAGTAGCTCTTGCATCTCAGTTGGTTGTAATGTTTGCCATTGAATGTATTGGATATGTTTGTGCTTGATTGATACTGAATGTAGTATTATATAGCTTTGCAATAACTGTTGGACTGCATCAGCTTCCTTAGATGGGGAATTACTGGAATATATCAGGAGTGTGAATGATGTTTTCCCTCAATGGTGGTGGATTTGTAACAATTTGGACATGTTGCAATGGTAGTATTTTTGGATGCAAATGCCATGCAACTGTTAACACATGCTGGAATCAGGACAGTCTCTGTATCATATGTTGCCAGCTGTATAACAGTTGCCCACTTGTACCATGTACATGGCAAGTTGCATCCTGGAATGATTTTGGCAAGAAGTAGTAATAAATCCTCAAAGCCCCCATTACTGATATTAGTGGAAATGTGCTACTTCTCTAGCCACAACATTATATCACTTACCAGTAGTTGAATTACTGGGCTCACTTGGCTCCATAAAGTATCCTTGACATTTGTTTCAATGATTGATGTCTTATTAAATATTGGGATGTGACCAGGCTCATAAATGGTACTGCTGTCAGGGGAGATAGGCTCACAATCCATCAGTGAACCTTCTTCATCTGATCTATCACTCTGCGTGCCATATTCAGAAGGCTGAGGTGAGCCTAAAGGCATCATAAACTCACCTGACCCAGTTTGTGCAAGGTGACAAAGACAGCCTGGTGCCAATATAGCAGTATCAACTGGCCAGCAAGATAATCTCTATGAAAAATTATTGAGATAATCCTGTCAAGAGGTAATCACAAAGTTAATGTCCCATGGCTGAGAGGCACTGATCTTGTTAGGACACCATCCAGAGACCATTGAAAAATAATTGCACCCCAGATTTCACAAAAAACTTTGTCAAAATTTTTCATCACAACAATGTATAAGTGGCTTTTTATTGGTTCCCTGCTAATTTGCTCACTTTCCAATCCTGGACACTCTATTGCCTCCTACATTTGTGTGAATTGATTGGCTATTGCCTCTTTTTCACACCCCTTACTTCCTAACTCAACCATTTCTCTTACTTTTTGTGCGTACAAATTGATTTATTTCCGTTGAAACTTCAGTTGTACCTCAATTGCCAATTGTATTGACCTATACAAGTCTCTATACCCTACACTAACATTAAGCCCAACCCCACACTCAATAAGTAGCTCCATTAAAATCCACCACTCAATAAGTATTTCTGCTGTAACGCTCTGGTTCCACAACTTTGGTGGGAACCCAACTGCTTTATGCCACTGCTCAATCACTGGTTTCCACACATCCTGTTCTTCAACCGGCACTGCAAGGTCTACCTCTTCATCTGCCAGTTTTTGCAATAAATCTTTGCAATATACCAGTGCATTTTCTTGAGCACTGCTCTTGAAGAAGTGCTGCAACCTCTTGGTGTGCCTATTAGTGTTCCAAAACTCCACTGAAGGCATTGTGTTAGTCTTTTGAGCTCTTGATGTTGTAGCCTTGTCTGTCAGTGGGATCTCCACTCTGTCAACAATGGAGGCTGTGGAGGCTGTGGAGGCTGTGGAGGCTGTGGTAGACAAATTGCCTTTTTCAGCAAACTCATCTACCTTGCTGGAGTGTAGTTCAACTGGCTGCACTTCTAACTCTTATGAGAACAGCTGTTTTCCTGTTGGTAATTCTTCTTGACTATGATGGGATTCAGTCTGTTCCTGGCTTGCGGTGGTAATTGGCAAGAACTGCAGTTTTTTTTGCATACCTCACTGTCTCAGGCTTGGGTAGACATTTTTCCCTTTACATTTTCCTCTATCACTGCCAGGTCTTCCACTACTACTTTGCTTGTCCTTAATTGGCACTCTTCCAGCTGCCTGACGTCTCTTTGATGCTTGTCTGGAGCTTTTGGCCCTGCTTGTAACAGGCTCCTGAGGAAGCCACTGGTTTTTAGCCATGGCACCCTTGTTCTTCTGCCTTTGATAGTTTCTGCTATTCTTAAGATACTTTCTTAGCATACCAATGCTGGCCCAAAATCTGTTTGTCCATTTGAATCCAGGATAATGCTCATGGAACAAGTCAAGTGCATTCTGCTTGGCCTTGAGTTCCTGATGGTCCCATAGTATGCCGGCCTCAAGTTGATGGTGTGCTAGACTTCTGACAGCCTCTTGTATATTAGCCCACTCTTCATTATTGCACTCAATGGCTTCACAGATCTTCAATGTCTTTTGATTTTTAGGCTTTGGTATAAACATCACATTGTCTCCCTCCCGTGCTGTGATAGGTTTTTCTGTGGGCTTTATCTTTGGGCACTGTTGTTGTGCTTCAAGGACTGTATGTTGTTCCTCTGCTGTTACATTGGGAAATGGCTCAATTCTTTGCTGTGACATTGAGCTACTTGAGTTCCTTCTTTGCAGCAAAGATACTGCTTTCTCTACCTGGGATATTGATTGCTCCACAAGTATTATCCGCTCATCCTGTTTATGGACTACTTCCTGATTTCTCTGGGCCATTGCATCTATCCTATCAGCTACTGCACCTAATTGCTTCATTAATGCTTTGGTATGAGCTGACAACATACTTGCTAATATGGGTGGTGGTGATGTTATTGTGGCCACTTGCTGATCTTCAGCAGAGGGTACTGCGTTTGCTACATTCTTATCTGCCTGAGCATAATGGTCAGCTTGTGGCTCTGCAGAGGTTCTCAATTGCCTACTTGACTGAGAGTCTGAGGAGTCTGCATTATTACCTTCAATGGGCACACTGTCCACAGGGCCTTTTTTGGATGTAGCCCAACTTGTTGCACTGAATGTCAAATCAAGCTGTTGTCCAACCATTCTTCTGTTGCCATCAGTGGTGGGGTTTGGTTGAGAACCAGACAACTTTGCTTTATTTTTTGGTGGCATATATATGGAAGTGAGTCAAACCAAAGGGGAAATAGTGTTACATATACATATGTATGTGGTGCCACAACTTTATTTATAATGCTTACTATGGTGGGTCATCATTGAATCTTACATTCATGTAGGTGCAATTTCTCAAATACAAGACTGTCTTAAGTGCACATGGGTATTGACTAAAAAGTGTTATAATAGCGTTACACTGTTGAAGGTCAAACTGTTTGCCCCATGGACAAGACTACTTTGACTCAACACCATAGGAGAAGAGAAAAAAGACCATGTGGCTGTTGTAGCAAGCCTCTCAGCCATGAAGCATGCAGACAGCATAGGAAGTATTACAAGGATCATGGCCAGTGGTTTGCCACCCAAGTCATATTTGACCATTCATTGGTTACTACTGTACCAACATTATCTTGCTGGCCAGTTGATACTTCTACATTGGCACCTGGCTGTCTTTGTCACCTTGTGCAAACTGAGTCAGGTGAGTTTGTGATGCCTTCAGGCTCACCTCAGCCTTCTGAATATGGCACGCAGAGTGATAGCTCTGACAAAGAAGGTTCACTGATGGATCTTGAACCTATCTCCCCTAACAACAGTACCACGTATGAGCCCAGTCAAATCCCAATATGCAATGAGACAACACCTGTTGAAACAAATGCCAAGGATACTTTATGGAGCCAAGTGAGCCCAGTAATCCATCTACTGGTGAATGATTCAACTACTGGTAAGTGATATAATGTTGTGGCTAGAGAAGTAGCACATTTCCACTAATATCAGTAATGGGGGCTTTGAGGATTTATTACTACTTCTTGCCAAAATCATGTCAGGATGCAACTTACCAGGTACATGGTACAAGTGGAAAACCATCATGCGGCTGGCCACATATGATCCAGAGACTGTCCTGATTCCAGCATGTCTTAACAGTTGCATGGCATTCACATCCAACAAAGCTACCATTGCAACATGTCCAAATTGTCAGGAATCCACCACCATTTAGAGAAAACATTGTTCACACTCCGGATATATTCCAGTCATACCCCATCTGAGGAAGCTGATGCAGTCCAACAAATATTGCAAAGCTATACAGTACCACACTCAGTATCAATTAAGTGCAAACATATCCAAAATATTTGATGGCAAACATTACAAACAGCTAAGAAGCAAGGGCTACTTTGAAGGTATGTATGACCACATCTTTGCTTTAGCACTTGATGGATTCTCATTAAACAAGTACTCTACCAGCAAATCCTGCTGGCCACTGATTATCATCAATCTAAATATGCCACCCATCTTACAGTA
The DNA here is from genome assembly GCA_002104905.1 of Basidiobolus meristosporus CBS 931.73. Taxonomy (NCBI): domain Eukaryota; kingdom Fungi; phylum Basidiobolomycota; class Basidiobolomycetes; order Basidiobolales; family Basidiobolaceae; genus Basidiobolus; species Basidiobolus meristosporus. Next base: position 1,847 of record MCFE01000316.1, on the reverse strand, counting down.
TCAGAGCAATAATCTAATGGTAGTCTCACTGGTATCTGGCCCTAAATCACCATCCAATTTGGATAGCTACCTGTATCAGTTGCGGGATGAATTTTGTATGCTTTCCAGCAGGATAATGGTAAATGGCTGTCATGCAAAAGCGCATATTATTATCTGCATTGGAGATACCCCAGCCATCAGCAAGATAGCAGGTTTTTCTGGGCACAATGGATGGTGTTGCTGTCAGATGTGTGAGATCCAGGGGATTTACTCCATAACTCACACACATTATTATTACCCAAACACTAGCACTAAGAACATCATCTTTCCACAGAGAGAATGTACAGAAGTAAGCATGCAATTGCAGCAAAGTTGGCAAGCTATAAGCTGTAGGCCAGAATATGGAATCAATTGGAAACCAAGATACTTAAGATAGAGGGTATCTGTTGGAGCAAAAGCTTTCCACTGAGAGCAATGCATTTGCTTTTCAACAATATCCCTATACTGATGACCAAGTTGTATATGGGGCATTTCAAGCTAAACAAGCCCTTTGAGATACCGGAGAAATTTGAAAAAATTGGCAAGATATTATAGAGTATCCACTACCCAAGTACTTCTTATAAGCTCCAATTAATATTCATACACGTATGCAACAATACAAATGCAACAACTAGATGAACTGGATATGTATTTATTCAAGTGGTGTTCTGAAGCCATTCCTACCAAGAGTACATTGGAAGCATTGGGAGTCATATGTGGACATTGTAGGAATATCTTTCCAGAAGCGGATCACCAATGCCAACTTGACACATCTACAGCTGTTGTGTGAGGAGTTTGTGATGGGATTTGAGCAGCTATAATACAAACACAAAGCTGAATGCGTAGATCACTGCCGCTACTGTATCCATTCTCTACTCTATCTTTCACAGTGTGTGGAGAATATTGGGCCTTGCTTCACCTTTTGGGAGCTTCCTATGGAGTGGATGTGTGGGGAGATAGGAAGACAAGTCAAGTTGCAGGTACTGCCATATCCCAATCTCATCAAGAATATTACCTTCAAGTCTGTCATGGATGTGATGAGTTGGCACATGGAGGACAGCCAGAAAGAGTTGGAAAATACCAAGGACAAATGTGCACATGGAGACACCTTTGCCTATGGCATTAAGAAGCTAAGCAGCCCCAATGTGCGGGTAATCAGTCAAGTAATGCAAAATTGGGTTGGGTGCAACAAGCAACTAATTTTTATAAGGAAAACTCCACCAAGATATGCCGGATTTCTTGTGGTTACAAGCCAACTTCTACACCATTCAATACAGAATTCACACAAACAAAAGCCAGAGCACACCTATAAGGGGGACTAGAATCCAGTAGGGAGAAGTAATATATTGGCTAAATACCAAGAAGTTCTTTGCCAATGTTCAAGAGGTATTCATGGCAGAAGTGGCAACAACCAAGCATATGTTTGCTAGATGTATATGCTACCAGCAGTACAAGATATATGGCAACTTTGCAAGTATCACACTAAAAAGCTGTAAAGTTGATGTAATAGAAGTAGGTCAATAGCGGCAGGTGTGCACATTTGTAGAGGTTAGTAAGCAGGAGGCCATAGTTTTTTTGATTTAAACTATATGTGGAATACCCAAGGTAGTAGTGGGTAACCAAATAAAGAAAGGTGATTCTACAGCGGAATATATAAATTGCACAAGGGGAGGTAGAAAAAGGAAATACAATTTGGTAAATTGGTAAAGTAGCATTATACAGAACCAGCAGCAGGCCATCATACTGCCAAGAAAAAGTCATTAGAGTCTTGCTGTGAGGCCGTCAAAATACCGTCAAGTTTTCTTGCCATATAAGACAATTGGAAGTCC